>JBBPLD010000317.1:0-11650 GCA_038089555.1 Chalciporus chontae | reverse complement strand
ACTTAAACGTGGAACGTAGTGGTTCGGGTTAAAGATCGATTAGAACTCAGATGAGCTGAGTCTGAATGTTATATACATGTAGCGTGAGAATTAACTACTATACTAAGAGTATACGCTACATTCAACAACATCTCCACCCATCTACTTAAACCCTGGACTTCCAGAGCACCTCAGTCGTTTCTGCCTCTCTTAGGCATCGGCTGAGGTCAGTACTTACTTTCTTTACTTACTTTGTGTTACTCACTGTACTACCTAGTATTGTTAGGTAAATATAGTTGTTTCCGCCTCTCTTAGGCATTGGCTGAGTATCGTTAGTCTTTCACAATGGGAAGTTGATTTCATTGTGGACACACACTACAAAGGCAAGAAACTAGAGTATCTGGTATACTGGAAAGGCTACAATGAAACAGATCGTACATGGGAACCACGGGCTAACTTAGCAAATGCCAAAGAAGTCTTGAAAGATTTCTATAAATGTCACCCTTCTGCACTGCATGCATTATCAATAGATTCACTTGATTTCATGCTTCTATTCCAGAAATGTACAGAAAATCTCACAGACAGCCATCCAACATGTTTTCATCGCCTTGATGTAAATTAACGGGCTATGCCCTAATAAACAATACCAAACAAAATGGGGGGTATATAAGACCTTGCAGTCTTCGTTGAAAGATCAACAACTTACTCACCCACTACAACTAACAACATGATCATGGACACTTACCGCCACGGAATTGCTCAACCTGGTATTCCCGCCCTGTTGTTGACTTCACACTCCGCTGGGCCCGGAAAATCACTATGCTGGTGTCCATCTACTCCTTTTTCATGTTGTTGCACAACAAACCATCCATACTCTATGTCATACTGCTTCTCATCATGACAATCATGTACGCTGCACTCTTTCTCCTCATCCACTCTGTCTACAACCTCATACGTATGCTGAGCACACATGATTATTCAGTGATAGAGGGTAACTGGAGTCCTGTTCAATGATGATACAAAATTACTATCATTCACCCGACACCAATACTCTTTGGTTGCAGATTGGACGAGATGGTGTTGCTGTAGGTAATGAAGAAGCGAATGCATGGGCTCAGAATGATGACATGGTCGTATCCAATCCTGACATCAATGCATGGGGACATGGATGGGCTAATGATCAGCAGGCTGATAATCAAGATTAGTCATCTAGAAGCCGACTTATAAGGAGGGGGTAGTGTTACAGCGCTATCTCCATACAAGCACTTTCACCAGACTTAGTCATTTTCACTTCACTTCATCTTATCTTATCTTGATCTAGATGATCTCAGACACATGTTCTCTCTATTCACATGGTCGCCCAATACGGTTACATTACTTTCTCACCAGTGTCAACACTGCCTTTAGATCAGTCACCTTATCTATTAATCTCCGTGCTGTGCATGGCTATGCCACAGCCTTTACCTCATGTATCAGAATGTTCCATCAGAACCTTTTCATTTCTGTCTTGGCTATGCACACTGCCTCGTTTCCATACCTACATTCCCATGGGTCTAGGGTATTTACTTATATAGTCTGATTAGTGTACAAACATGTACACACATAGGATAGTATATAAACTCCAAGAAACGGCTGGTAAACCCCAGCTTGGTTCACTTGGTTTTTCCTCAGAACTAACCGTCCTATCTCAGTAAATTCTCTTCACTTATCTGAATGTGTAGACATGATTCTTAATTGGTTTTGGGTTGTTTCACTCATTGTTGAGGAAACCCAGAAATATGTGAAGAAACCTTCCCTGGAACCGGGTACTGCAGATTCGGACGATGAAAACAGTGAGTATGAGAATCTCTTTGCCTTTCACTGAATGTAAGTTTTCCTCAGTCCTTTTTTGTTAATTGCTAACTCTTCCTTCAGTGTCGCCTTCCTTTCTCCAGAATTACCAGAACTCAATATTGCTCTCTCGTTCATGTTGCTTGTCTTGGTCAAACAACCTCTCCCTAATTCATATCTGTACCTAATTATCTTTGTTATAGTATTTAAAAAAATTTCAATCTTTTGCCCTACGCAGTATTCAAACCAAGGACCTTGTACCGCCTTAGAGGTAATAGCTGGATTCATTCCTTTTAGTCTGGATACTCCACGGAACCATTATGTAATCAGATCATGACTAAAGTCTAGACTTAGATGAGTCAGCAATAATGTCATGGTCTAGACTCATTCCTGTGCCTGGTTATCTTTTGTTCCCGCATACTTCTTCCTTTTCTGTCTATTATCTATATTTGATTGCTGGTCTGTGCGCATACTCTATTATCTATATAAACCTCATGCATCTATTGCACACACCAGCCTAATTCATTTGTTGCCTCCGTGCAATTAAGTTTGAGGTCCACCACTCCCTCTTTCTCTTTTTCCTTTGTGCACACTGGTCTAAGGTACCAGGGTCTCCGCTGGGTGCTTTGACGGAAGTCATAACAGTCTTTGCAATGATACATTGTGATTCCTACATAGTATGATTAGTTCCATAAGCCCTTTAGCCTTTCAAGACAACAGCTTTGTGGTATGGCTAATCTCCTATCTGGCTTATCAAGCTTGGGAGCAGAAATAAGTCTAATTAGATGAGATTAGACTTTGCCTGATTTGCTGATGCTATTGTCAACATCAGACAATTCTATAAGGGACTCACAGATGTCAACAGGTGTTCTTTGATGGTCCCGCCACATGAGGTGGTGTTGGTGGTGACAAGAGGTGCTAGGTATGAGGACAGGATAGCATAGTCACGCTCGCAATCATCATGTGCCTCCAAAGTCGAAGCAAATGCATTTATCATCCAGGGATCTTCTGACCACCTTTCACAAGACAGAGAAGGTCTGTGTAAATGATATTGACATTCCAAATGTGATGCACTTGATGATGAGCATTGAGCGGGAGCTTGTCCATTTTCAGCAGAGAAGCGCCCCGGGCCAGGTGTAGGCAATGTCACGGGTATACCCCCGGGTGTCCGGAGGCATACCCGCACCCGCACCCGCCATTTACCCATATCCGTGTTCGCGGGTGTGGGTAAATGCATGGGTAAGCCAAAATGAACCCATACCCATACCCGGGGTGGGTATACCCGCGGGTAGAGGGTGAGGTGAGGATGAGGATGAGGACAAAACGATCAACGACACAACGCACCAATTGTGTGGTGCATTGTGTCGTTGATTCGTCATCATTGGTTGAGTGTGAGGTGAGCGGGAGGACGACGACGACGACGAGAGCATCATGACCGATGTTGCTCGTTGCGTTGTCGTTGCCGTCGTGTTCGCTGTCTCGTTCGGCGCCATTTCCACTCCTCTGATACTCCGAGTCCCCCTGCATCTCATCTTCTCTCGTTTTGTCACTCGACTCCTCCCGCTCGTCTTCAAGTTTTCAAGTCCGTTCGTCCTCGACTCAATTCGACGCCTTTACATCAACATCTTCGTCTTCGTCGCCTTTTTGACACTCCTGGTCGTCCTGTTGAGCTCGCGTTGCAACCGTATGGCCACACGACTCGTTTTGTGCGTCTGTGCGACCGCACCATGTGTTCGGCTCGTTTTCGTCTTCGCGGTTGCTCGTATGAATGCCGGATGACTTGTGAGGGTTGGTGATAGGTGGAGGATGATGTGGGAATGATTTGGGTGAGTTCTCGTTGTTCGTCGTGTTGTACTGACCGTTTTCGTCGACTCCTGACGTCGATCGCTCGAACGGCCTCGTCGACCACTTCTCCCCCTTGATCGATTTGTTTCGATGTGTCTCGTCGTTCTCCCACTCGTCCTACTCGTCTCTGAGTGCTCCTCCGTCCTCGTCGACCACCTCCGTGCGTCCGTGATCGGTTTCAATGTCCCCTGGTTGTTTGCGGTTCGTGTCGCCCCCTAGCTCGACTTGCACAACTTGCGGGTCATTTGTTTCGCTCGTTTCGAGCTTCGGCATGCAGTCTGCATCGACGCAGCTACCCGTTTCGTCGACCTCAACTCTCGACTCCTCGACGAACACTCTTGCACCCTCAACCACTTCGAATCGGGTCGCGACCTCTTCGGTTTCATTGAACGGCGCTGTGGCCTCGCTCTGTCGTGTTTCTTCGCGGCTGGGCGCATTCTCAGCATCGTTCGATTGTTGGTGGGGTTTTGTCGACTCATTGACATCGTTTGAAGCTGTGGGTATGGGTGCGGGTACGGGTTTGTCACGGGTCACAAAAGTGTGAGCCTTACCCATGACATTGCCTACCCAGGTGTGATTGATGCGATATTGACGCTCACAGCATGATTGTGCAAAGTTTCGGGCTGACAGAGTGATACCAATTGGTCATTGTACCCAAATAACAATAGCCCTCCGGGCGCTCCTGGACCCCCCAGTCCTTTCCCACGATGTTGTGTGCAGTCTTGGTGAAGTGCGGACTCGTCTGTCCACATTTTCGATAGCACGCTATTACGGACACGTATTGTACGAGTAAACGTACGATGTAGCTAGTCCCACGTCATTCGGAGATGCCTTTCCACTGCGTCCCGAACTGCTGTCGTTAAAGCTCCTGGCGTGTAATCGATACATGCTACCAGTACAGACCCGAAACGCTCCGAATCTGGCCATCTAGCCATTCGTTACTTCAAGCATGAGGACAGCAACTCAGATGCTTACCGGTGATGAATTTCCCTGAAACGATTTCGAAAAGTTTCTAAGGTGAACACTCTCACGATGGACGGATCAGTACTGTCGATGAGTAGGAAACCATTCGGCAGGTTAGCCAACACTTCTACTGTATGTGCAGTCAGTTATGCCAATCGCAAACTGTGTCAAGACAGACCTTGTTCGTGACGTAGAGCAGGTGCGTTGTCGATGGAGTTGCCAACGACGATGACTGAACATACGAGCACCGGATCCGTATCGCGACGCTCGACTGTCGCGGTATTCGTTAGTGCCACGGATGCCAGCACGGATGGTTACTTACGGAGTAAAAAAGTGTCCATGGTCGAGCACTCAGTAGCTGAACGACCCCGGGCCAATTGTCAGCGTAGCGCTACGGGAGTCTTGCCAACTGTCATTTTGGGGCCCCATTGTTGATATGCAGCGCGACGATCCTCGTCTCATTCGTTACGGTTCCTGTTTCCCTGGGATACTATCAATTTCCAACGCACGATATTCATCGAGATTTTAGTCACGAGTCAAGTTCTTATTGGTAATGTATGTATGGATCCACGCTGACGGTCGACAACGCGACACGAAAGCGGTGAAGGCGCCAGGAACGGTGATGGCCTCGACATGCAGCGCCACGATCGTAGTCTCTCTCGACATGGTGCCTGTTTCCCTGGGACACTAACAATTTGCAAAGCTTGACATTCATCGAGCTTTCAGTCAGGAGTTGAGTTCTTATCGGTAACGTAGGATCAACCCTGGTGATAGAGCACGCGACACAAAGGCGGTGAAGGCGCAAGGAACGGAGAGGGACACCCGTGAGCCTTTTTTCCGTTGGGGCGTCTCGTGAAATGGCTTGGCTTTGTGACAAGACGGAAAATAAACAGATCTTCATTGAGGTTGTTATGTCACGGTTACAATCCAAGTCACTCAGGGTGTATATAGTTTTGCGTTACGTAGGTTTGCATTGTATATAACTTTGCATTCGCGTAGCAGCTACGGTCAATAACACTTGGGAAGTCATGAACATCGGTAGGTGTACGGAGGCTTTATTGTTACTCACGATGATATTGTACGCACAAGCCGTTTGTATGAAGTCTTTTGTTGTCTTTAAGGCTGACTGGACTGCAGTTGCCAATTGCCGGCATTTGAGATCAAAAGACTGCAGTTGCAACCGGAAAAAAAGACCGGTCGCAACCGGTTGCAACCGATGCACAGCCACCCCCTATGTACTACCCTATTTTCCCTGATTTTTCCGGATTTTTCCTGATTTTTCTGGATCATTATGGATGTTATTTGATTTTTTTGATGAATATTGAAGTTACATTGAAAGATATTGATTGTTATGTCACATAATTCACTCTATAACCTATATATACACTCCTTAAGACACATACATGTGTATATTTTGTCAGTCTGCATTGGCAATTGAGTCCATGATTGATCTTGCCTTGACATGTAATTGATGACATTTGAGATATCCCGTGCAAAAAACATGCTGTTTTAAAATGATCATATCTCCACGGTGTGTGAGCCGTTTCGCTTGAACCATGGACCGATTTGTAGCCAGGAACCGATACTATTTTTAGCATCTCCCACGCTAAGCAAAAAACCGGTTGCAACCGGTTGCAACTGCAAAAGACCGGTTTTTATCGGTTTTGGTCCGGTTCAAATGAATTAATTAATTAATTAACGCGGTCCGGGTCCGGTTGCCTTCCTAAAAAGGCAAAAGACCGGACCGGACCGGACTTTTAAACACTAATCCAAATGACCTCGACCTTCCGGGGTCGATGTAAAATACCGCCAGAGCATGAGGGAGACATAGTTTGGCTTCTCCAGAAAGTGTCAACTCCTTCACTACATCCGTGCGGATAAATGAAGGGTTCCTGCGTCTCTTCGGTTCCTGTTCGATAGTCATCCAATCCAGGAAGTTGGCATTCCACGCAGGTGTGGTCGCCGGTGAGATGTCGTCAATGTCGTAGTCAATGTCACTGGTTTTGTAGGGATCCAGGTACATGGATGCTAGTACGTTCGCGAACCGTTGATCGGTGCACTCGTGATCAGTTATCGGTACTTGCACAGGGAGATAGGTCTCGCACAGTGGAGTGAATACCAAACCTTGTACGCATCTGGCGTACGTCTTCAGCCAAGCGCAGTTAGACAATGTCTTTCCAGCATTCAACGTCGCACGTACAGTGGATTGGCGAGAGACTGTTCTGTCAATGTTGTTGATTTCTTTCTGAGTCGACATCAGAGTGTTGCATACGATGCGAACGCGTGGGTGGGCAAGAGTCTTACAGGAAAATCAATTTGTTTCGTTATGTAGTACAGCACGACTACGGCACGCGAATTAAATTTCTATGCATTCTCGAGACGCTACCGCTTTCTGCTGAGCAATCTGTATGATGGATACGCATTTCAGTTCCAGCTTTGTGCGCCAGGTTTTCCAACCTTTGTCAGACTGGTCTGTTACACCGGCAGGATACCTTTGGATATGAGCTTCCACCAAGACGATGTCCCCCGCGTTCAGTTCCTTAGGCGAATAGGTGTTCATCTGAGATTTGTCTGTCGAGAATTTTTCGCGCCCATCGTAGACTGCAGTGAACGGTGCCGCCTACAAATCTCTTGAGTTTTGGCAATAAAATTTGCTAGGCAATGCTTATGGTCGTTCTGCCGAATTGCCTGATTTTTCCTGGAAAGCAAGTTGCTTTCACGTCACCCCAGTCGTCGTTATATTCTGAACGGGGATCGTGAGTCAACGTAAGCCACTTTCGATCGCCCACTTACGCAGCTTAGGGTTGCTAAGGTTGGAGATGACGCTTTTGCATTCGCTTGCAGTCCCTTGTGAGATGGGAATCGCGATGATGCCGAACATATTCAGAGGTTCGCTGTTCTTCTCCAGAGCAATTTCTGAAAGGCGACCGAGGATCCATACAGTGACGGGCTCGGACGACGGCATTGCACACCAGTAGGTAGAGGTATTGGTGAGAGCCCGCTTGTGTCCCCATCCACATGAGTCCGGAAGTTCCTCCACACTGTACGTGTTATTAGTTTTCGAGTTGCAGTTCGCGAACTTGAGGAACCGACTGGATTTGGTGAGATACATGCATTGTAGCAAACGCGCCATGTACATGATGGTAGCTGCATCATACTGAAAGAGAATTTCAGGGTGCATAACGACCACAAACAGATCGTTATCATATCCGTATACATATATTTTCTCGCCAGTGTCAGTATGTTTCCCTTTATCTGGATCGTTCGTCACATTAGGGGCCAATGGACACGCTCGACAGACTTACCAGCGCCCTCAACATTTTCAGCGCTAGCGTCGTTCGCCTCCAAAACTTCTACGTCTGGCATTCCGTCTGCTGCTGTGCCGGATTCATTGTCAAGTACCGAGATGTAGGAATTTGGGACAGACCGTGCTGTTCGCCAGACGAGGGACCCTCATTTTTAGGTTCTGTTTCCTCACCATTCACGGCAATGCCACCCTGTGCGGTATCATCGGCAGATGAATGTTCTGTAATGTCCAAACGTGCCATTGCAGGCATCAGAACCTTCGAAGGACTGGAACTTGAAGGCTGCAAACTCTCAATTAACATTATATCTCGCCAACAGCAGTGTCATACGTTTTCGTCGGTATGCTCCGCAACATGTAACAGTGGTGTTGGCCACAAGGTTTGTGACCTAGAGGTAATGTTTTCAGTGGTAGGAATCGCTCTGTGATGTATTCAGTCTGACAGAATCTGCTTGTCGACGTCAAGACACATACTTTGTTTTCTTTGTCGGACTGTCTTTGGTATCTGCTGAATTGTCGTTCTTTCTCTTCCTTGGTGACATGGCGAGGTCGATGTCGATAACGCTGATGTGTAGTTTGGGGTTTATGCGAGGGGCGAGGTTCAATCTTTATTGTCACTGGCACGATTACATACCAATCCTCCTAACTTTGTGTCATCCCATCTGAACCAATTTGGTCGGGCGCAGTAATTGGTATTTGCGTTGATGTGCCTGATCCACCGCCGACGATGTATTGTAAGCAATCATGCGACTGATAACACGTTCTCTTGGATGTTAGCAACCATTTGCAGTGATAAGTTTAGCGCAGTCCCGAGTCTGTCGTCCTCCGAATCGTCGTTATGTGTCAAACGGTTGTACAAGGTCGCCCCTGTCATGAATAAACATTTGCATTTAGGTCATTTGGGTGAATTTGGAAGTATTGTGTCAGGACACTTCGTTCTGGCTCTGAGAAGGCTGACTTGGCTTGACGTGTGCGTACAGTATTGCGCGGTATGGTGTGTTCTTGGCAAGGCAACATCTGCTCTTATTTTTTGGGCGGGTAAAGTCTGAAGTAAGATAGCTAAGACTGAGGACGTTTACTGTTACGAGCGATTTGTGAACTCTGAAGCAACACGGACAACACATTGTTAACCTTCAGCAACTTCAAGCGATTTTAGTGCCGACTACTAACTGCGTTAACAAGTCAGCGTTAGCCGTCTCCGAAGATGTGTACATACCTCTGCGATGTCAGATGCAGTGCGTAGTTGGACAATATGTAACGGTTTAAGGTAAATCCGCACGAAGGGGAGGCTGCGTCTACCACGGCGGACCACAATGTCAAATTCTACCCACACATCGAGAAAATCACCCTCCGCCAGGGCGGTGGCAGCGCAAGGCACCAGTGTAGACCCAACACAGCATTCTATCGTTGACATTTCAGTGACCACCCAATCTATTGCGATACTGGCAGCGAGGTCGGCAGGATCGTCTTCTGCGGTCAAAATGCTTTGGTTGACCCCGACGGCAGCAGAAGTCTACGGAAGAGTTTTTCAGTTAATGTGCGACGACTGTATCGCCAGTACCAAATACCTTAGTGAATACATGATGCTGCAGCGTCAAAGGTTGACCGGTGGGCTGGCTTTGTGTTTCGGAGCCGCTGTAAAGATGATAGAAGCCCTGGGGTGCAGGACTTCGAGAATGATAAGAAGGGAACGAATGGTTCGTCCCAAAGGGATGCTGTCGAGAAGACAAGTAATAGGGAGTTGAGGATAGACCAAGGATCCCTTGAGACGTGCAAGCATTGTCTCCCGATGAGGCCCTAGGAGTCCGATGATAGACCCGAAGGTAGGAAGGAAGAAGGAGAAGCGGATAATGCGTAGGATAGATCGTAAACTTCGAGTATGACTGCACTTGAACGGACAGACGGACGGACGGACGGACGATTTCTTAGACTTCAGACGTGATGTGGAGGAAGGAAAGTGATTTATTCATGCCTGAGTACAGGCTTTTATAGCTCGGGTGTAACCCGAGACGTACAGAATGAAAGTAAAGAAAGATAGGTAGAGTCCGACGATAGTCCGATACAGTCATAGCTCGCAGTCACCAGCATCGCGTCGTAAAATAGAGAAATAGAAAGAAAGGAGAGTAAAGGAATCACGTACCAACTGATCCTGGACGACTGGAACTCGAAGACTCGAACCCGACGATGGTAGGACTCGGATCCGACGGTAATTGGACTCGGGATGTATGGGACCCGACGATCGGGTGATTTGGGTGGTAACGTTGGCATTCGGAAGAAGGTAAGGTGACTGGGGACGACGAGGAGTATGATGAAGAGACTGGTTGGGATCTTTGGAAGTGGTATGGAGTGCGTATGTGAGCTCAGGGAACTTGTGCTCCTTACACCGCCCAAACTTGCGTGAACAAGTCGGCGAATGTTGCTCACAGCAATAAGGTACGGTTCCCAAATCTGCTCGTTGCCGCCGCAATGTAATGATAGAGTTTGTTTCGCTTTAATGGCTCCTTCGGCGGATCTGTTTTCAGATCAGTGTAGGTCACGTAACACGAGGAAGAACACCTACTGATCCCAGTCTTTGAATACAGACAGGTTGTGCGGACCCAAGAATCCTTGCAAACGTACAGTCACAGGCATGAGGTCTCTGATTCCTTCCCGCGAAGGTTGTTTATAGATGAGCTGGCAACTTTGAGCTCGTTCGACAATAACTGATCTGGGACAGACGGTTGCCCAATCACATACATCAACGTATGTGTACGGGACCATGTCTATCCCGTCAGAATCCTCCACTGGCAGGTGACATACTAAGTACTCATCCCATGAATCCTTTACCGGTTTTTGAAGAGAGTCTGAAAACCAGCATTAGAGTAACCTACATAGGATTTGCATACCTACCTGAGACGAAAGACATTTGTGGGCTGGTAGTGACGATGCGGTTGAGCAGGCAGCGTTGACCAATCGATTTGTATTCATCCTCCTGCTCCGGACCTTACTTGCTTGACAGGAACAGGAAGACGTCAAGGACATTTCATCTGGAGATATGGTATCTAGGGTATAAGTCGCGCTCCTTTCGATCCAAAAAAAAAACCGTTAACAAATGGTAACATCACAATCACGGGCGTTCATCGTGGAGCGCTGAGCACTGCGCGCCGTACTTGTAGAGGACGTCATAACATTGGTCTGTGCACGGCTCCTTTTGTTGTCGTTCCTACATGCAAAAGGTAAGCCAGTGCGGTTCATCAGCAAATCTACCATTTACGGACAGAATTCACCCACGACACAGCCGCGCCACAGCCGCGCGCCCAGTTCACAGTGCCCACAGGCCTCCCACAGTACATCAAAAAAAAAGTAATTAGTGATTCAATAAGTTTTAGTACTTAATAGACAAAAAATGTGTACATATTACATGTATATTAAATAGTAGAAACAGGGAAAATGAGTGGGGTAATGACTAGTCTTAAATGCTAATAAAGTGTAGCTTTCCTTTTCCTAATGCCTTGAGACTTGGTGGATTTTTCACGTGCGAACATGTCACGTGACCTTGGTTGTTACATGCTTTCGTTGTCTACCTTACTACTTACACTACTACTTGCTACTCGCCCACCAGGTTCGGCTCACACCCCAACAAAAAAAACAGGTAAGTAATGCTAACATTGACAGGACTTGGGAGTGCCAGAGAAGAGGCACAATAACAATGAGACGACGGAGATGACGGAGATGATGGAGATGACGGAG
>JBBPLD010000316.1:0-11710 GCA_038089555.1 Chalciporus chontae | reverse complement strand
CGAAGTATTCGAAGAAATCGAGGAGCTCCGTAGTCTCGCCGTTGAAACTCGGAGCTCTCGAGGTTGCAGGTGCCGGCATGGCGTTGATCCCCTTTGCGCTTGAGGTGGACATGATTGGCGGCGGGACCGGCGGTAGTGTCGGGGGGGCGTAGATTGGCGATAGCACGGGTGGCGTAGTGATAACCGGGGCGTCTAAGGAAAGTGAGCTGACGGACGATGGCGTAGTACCGACGGAGGGATTGCTCGAAGGTGACAAGGGTTTTAATAATGCTGTGAGCCTGGAACTTGGTGATTGCTCTGCAATAGAATCAAGGTCTAAATCTGTTAGTGACGATCCAGGAAAAATGGGAGAATCTAAAATCGTTGAAACATCGTCAATCGGTGCTGTATTGTTTTCGTTATTTGCGTTTGAGTCGCCGATGTTGGGGTCGGCGGTGCTGGTCGTTAACACCTAAGGCAGCACATCTTCGGTACCAATAGAGACCTAACAGGATAGTTTCGTATGTAACAACTTTTTGTCCTGTAAGGTCTCAGGGCTCCCGAGTTCTAAAAATAGATTGTCGCGTCCTTCGTCTTTGCGCCTCCTGCACCTCCCACGCGCCGCACATGAGGCTCAAGCACTTCCTCGCAGCACTTCGCCTCTCTTCCCAAACCTCCTGCGAGCCTCTCAGAGGAGCCTCTCAAGATGAGAAAACAGAACGACTATCTGGTGCTTCTTTCCAATCGTTGGGCCTGCTGGGAGGTCTCTAACACTTCTCTCCCATCCTTTACCCTTACAATGCCCCCCCGCCTTGGTACTCGAAGGGCGCAACCGTCCACAAGCATGCTTGGTCGCCAGTTCCAAAGTCCAAAGCGTCCTCGCAACAAGCGCTACACGCAAAATATCGTCCAAGTACCTGGTCAAGCCGCTCAGCATCGAGCGCACACTGAGCGGCTAGCTCAACTCCTCGGCAATATATGTCAGTCCACCCCACCTCCACAAGCGACAACTCCAGATTGTATATCTGAACCTCAAGACTTCATTTTTGATGAGGACAACATCTCGTTTAATGTGGATGACGATGGTGACATGTATAATATGGCCGTTGACTCAGAGGACTATCCGATACCACCATCCCCACCGAGAGGCACTAGTCCTGGCCCACAGAAGCGACGCACACTCCCTGATACTGCTTCACAACGCCTTTACCATAACTGGCGGACAATTTTGCCCCAGCTAGTCAAGCCTTATCTGCGATATTCTTCGCACACGCTTGAAAAACCGCTCACTGCCTTGCCTAGCATTATGTCTCGCTGTGGTCAACTCTTGTGCGAGCAGAAGACAACGCGGATTCTCTGTCTGCTATCCGACTGTGAGTGATCTGCTCCTTTCCTGATGTACTGCTCTCTGATGTTAGTTGCGTAGATTTTGTCTCGCTAGAAGTCGTCAGTTGCAAGTGTGCTACTCTTCCCCAAGTTCTACTTTCCTTCGGTCTTTTCCCAACCTCACCAAGCCAACCCCGCATGGCCGTCTCCGTTGAACTCCTTGCGTTCTACCGTGCCCTATTCGAACGCTCGTGTGATGCCATCAATGCCCTCGCTTCAGCGTTACATACGCATTACACTCGCCGCGGCTTTCAGGTCCTCGACAAAGCAGTAAGTAGGTCTCTTAGGCGATATCATTCCTTGTTAACGTTTCTCAAATCCAGGGTCAGTCAATCCAGGACCCATTTCGGCGTAGCCTGGGGAACGCAGTGCAGTGGTATGATGTGCTTCTCGTCGAAGTCGAGCGACAGATAGAAAATGCGGTTCAACGCTCCCGTGACCGCGTCAAAGCGTCTCTCTGCACATCATCCCCCACATCCAGTGCTGACTCGTCGGATCCCATCTCACAACCGACATCTAATGCGTTGCCTGCCCCTATACTCGTACAGCGCTGCCCTGCATGCTTCGGAGGAACCAAATTTGGCACTCCTCTTGTTGATGGCAGTGATTTCCATCTAGCTACCGACGGCAACTTCCATCACCGCCATCGCCGCACTGCTGGCGATAGCCCTCCCTTTTACGAACCCTCGTACTTCCTTTCCAAGGAACAGGTTGATGCCATGGGCGATCGCATTGCGAAGGCCCGGAAGAAGCCGGTCAAACCTTATCAGCAAATTGTTCCAGATGAGGCCATTGATGAGTGCGAATCCTCATATGAAGCCGCCGATGGAAAGAAGGAGAAGGCCGCCACGGAAGCTTTCGACGACACTGGACTCATGGCGCTCATCTGTCACCATGACTTGCCCCTTTTTTTTGCGAATATCGACACCGCCGGCGAGCAACAGAAGTTCCCCTTGGCTCTCATACATCACCTATTCTCCCTTCTCCCCTCTCACGCGACAGTCGTTATTCTATATGACGTTGGCTGTGTTCTGGCGCGGTCATTGTCCAAGGTAGTTGCCCATATGTTCTCTCTGCAGATACTTACAAGATTTTGCAGTACGATATCCTTTCAGAAAACATCGTCAAACGACTTCGTTTCGCCACTACGGCCATGCATGCTTATGGTCATGAATGGGCATGTCAGCTTGTATTCAACCCTCGTCTTTCTGTCGGTCTAGGCCTGTCTGATGGAGAAGGCACGGAGAGACTCTGGTCTCGTCTAATCAAATTAATCGGAGTTGAACGTTCTTCTTCGGTAAGGGATCTGTCCAATTTTAGAACATACTGATTTCATGCCACGTCAGCGCAACCGCCGCATTTGGATGATAGATCGCCAGGCGTCTGCGATTGGTTATGAAATGAGAGCCGATCTCGGGGATTGGATCAGGCGCCGGCTTCGACGTGGGATCCAGGACCAAGGCGACGCTGCCTGTCGACAAATTGCCGAAAGCGAATACACAGTCAAAGACCTCCGAGAACAATGGGCGCTGCAACGGACTTCTCAGCTGTCCATTAGAGCGCGTATGTACAAGTCTATATCTCAAACGTACGCGCTGATATTGTTGTTACAGATGCTCCGAAGCGCCTCAAAAAACAGCTTGACACTGTCATCTCACTGCAGTCCAATCTAGATGCCTCCGACAAGGCTTTGCAGGCCGCCCGAAGTATGATTGAAAAAGATGAACTATGTCAAGATGCCCTCTCCATCCTTGACAGCTTGGAGTGCACTCACGATCGGTTAATGACAAAGGTGGATGATCTCTACGCTTCACTCAATGTTCAAGACACCTTTCCCGAGCTCGAACAAGTCAGCTTCGAATTCGTCAGACTTCTTCTTCTAGCCCGCGACCTGAAGATCAATATCCGCAAGCGTGCCATAGGCTCCTTCTTCGAATGGGATCGCCTCGATCAGGCCGTGGGTGGCGGACAGAAGCCCCTTGGTATTTATATAACTCGTTTCCATGACACTACATTGACTTTGATTATTCCTTTCTAGGAACGAAACTTCATCAGCAAACTCGGAAAGCCATCGCAAAACGCCAGCCCGCCCTACTGAGTGCGATTCGAAAGTTTAATGGATATTGTGCACGACTCGAGACATTATACGACCCAGAGTGGTCGATACCCCTTCCAACTCCTCTCCCAACGAAACTCTCTGACTTGCATGACGATCAGACCCTCATGGAAGACGTGTGGATCACTCCTTCCACAGGCACAGTTCCACTCTGGATGGAAGACAAGGACATGCGCCTCGGGATCCGCGGGATGCTCAAGCAGGACCGATGCAATGAGGAACAGCGCCGTCTTGGCATCGAAGCTGACAACCTTTGGCATTGGTATGGCGAGGAACTTGCAGCGGTTGAGCTTGCATTACGCACACCCGAAAGTGCGTTCATTCGATTGACATTTTCATGTTTCACGCTGACAGCTACCAGACGAAATGTTCTCGTTATTACTGGCGCAAAGGCGCTCTCATCTTCTTCCTCTCGCATCTCGGTGGGCGAATCCCCTCGTGTCTTCCTTGCACTTCGAATCGCGAACAAAGGAAGCCCTTTCCTTCGCAACCGCTCTTGCAGGCGACATAGATCAAACGCCCCTCACGTGGCTTACACCCAGCACCATCGAAGCCACAACCACCTTCTCAGAAGTTCAAGAAGCTGCACACGTCGAACCAGATGCATCCCCAGAGGAAGAAGTGAATGCTCCGCTAGCGGACTATCTCGCCGAAGACGATGTAGAACCAGATCCCGAGCTAGATGAACAGTCCGCCTGTGATGTTGTCCCAGCCGCGAAAATCATCTGGAGAGTTCCACCGGTAAGTCTGTCATATTTTCCATGTTTTCTACTGTTCAACGCCCTTAGAACCTCTCTGTTGACCCCACGCTGTCACCATTGAGCAACAACCTTCCCATCAACGTTGACCAGCTCGTTCGGAAGGTCCGCCCGGCGATGGACGGGTTTCCTCGACTCACCTTCGAAGTCGACGACATTCGGCTTCTTTCATCCCCCACGGTCTGCCTGAACGATATTTGTCTCAATGGCTGTATCCCGCTGCTATTTTCCGACATTCTTCCTGGGAAAGCGGACCAGATTGCGATCTTCTCTACATATGATTTACATCGTATTCGGTACAACACTTCAGATCAAATTCTCTGGAAGACGATGAAACACATCTCGTTCTGGACCAAGGACGTCTGGATTATCCCCATCCATCGGCCAAGTAGCGGCGGGCATTGGGTTCTGTGCATCGTGCACCTCATACGCAGAGAACTCTTACTTTTCGACAGCCTGGGTGAGCGACATCCATGGCGTGCTAATGTTCAGGTCAGTCGAACTTCGTATGTCTCCGTCGCTTTCTTCTGACACGATCTTAGGAAATCATGCAGTTGATTTCTCGCCTCCGTGCCATTTCGCTCCAACAAGGTGTCGGATTCAATCCCGATATGAGCGCCGAATGGATCGCACATCCAGTCAATGTAGTACTTCGTTCGTTTTCTTCAACCACACTTACTTACACCAAATTAGATGCAGCCGATACAGACAAACGGATATGACTGCGGTGTCTGGGTTCTTGCTGTCATAGCGGCTGTTCTACGAGGCTTTGATATGACTGGCTTGTGTGAGGAGGACATCAAAGACTTTAGGCGATACCTATATGCTACAGTTTCGTCCCTGTAACCTGTGAACTATGACTTCGTATCATACGGATTTTTTCCTGCACGCAGCTGCTCTATCTCCATGTGCCACGAACTGACAAGATACGCTCGCCACTGTAAGAGGCACTCTGCCATCTCGCGATGTCTCCTTGCAGTATACATACCCATACGGTTGTAAAGCGCTGTCCAGCGTGCCAGAACGTCCATGGCATTCTGTTCTAGCTCGTCGACAACAACCCATGCTTTCCCTGTGTGAAATCTAAGTGCCCTTTGCCTGATTGCCTCCTTCTCTAAGCGCATTCGACGCCCCATGGCCACATCTCTGAGATTTCTTGTGTAGCGTGCTGCGTTTTCATCGTCTGGAGGCTCAGGTTGTCGATATGGTGGATCAATGTCCCACTGGGGGACTTCCGACTTGTCCAGGGCATTGGAATCCCGAACAGCCTCATGGAATAAATGTGAGTCGGGAAGTGGTAGGTTGGCAAGTCTAATGAGGTCGAAAGGGAGGAATGATTGCGACACAGATGGCGATGAGAGTTTACTACCGCTTGTCTTTGCGTAAGCACGGCGATTTTGTGCAGTGCGAGAAAGACGACCCCTATAGCAGATGGAATCAGCGCATTTCAATACAGAAATCAAGTCATACCTTTTAGATCGGCTGTAGGCTTTTCGTTGCTCCTGACGAGCAGTATCTTTGTCTGCTGCAGTGAAGTATTTTGCTCTGCGACCCATATAGCGGATGTAATTTGTACAAGGTAACAAGTATGATTTGGGTCCGACTTACAGTCGATATCTGGTCGATGTGTACTACTGATATCTTGCCTCACTTAAGACACTGTACAATGTCGGTATAAGATGTTTGCCATTTTCTTTTGACAGACAACTTTGGATGGGTTAGTATTAGTCTTCTACACCCTACCGAAGCAAAGAGAACTGCTTTCTGACGACAGAATAGCCAAAACTTGTGTCATTTCACGGTCAGCAGGACCATTCAAATTCGCATTCTGATTGGCTACCGGCTAATGGCAAACATTGAGACGCTCGGTGGGACCGGATCCAAACCGGAACGATGCCATGCTGAAGCCTCATGGAGAGCCTCATACCTGTAAATGTGAGCCTCCCGCTGAACCTCTCCTTCAACCAGACTCACCATTACTTCCTAGCATCGTGCCTTGTGTGGCTGATACTTCTATCCAAGTAAATTTTCAACCGCTGTGTTTCCAACATTCATCTGACCTTCTATTTCATCGTGATTAGTGTCTCCCGGATGGCTGGGTCGGCCAATGATTGGATCTACTCTGGTTGAGATATCGCTACAAATATGGAGGCTCCAGTGTCGTACCCCTCGTCTGGAGCTCTCTCGCTTCGTCCTTGAAACTCTGTCATTGCCTTTCAAACCTCTTGAACCTCTTTACTTCACCCAACCGTTCAAAAGTGGGTCGAACCTTTTCTTCAATCATTGCACTCACACAGTATACAGAAATGGATCCAGAGAATTTCCCGCCAGTGCAGCTTGGTGGTGGTCGTCGCAGCCCTAGCCCGGTTGAGCAAACGCCGACGAGACGTGGACTACGTCCTGTTGTTAAAGAGACTCCGCGTGCCAACGGGACTATGCGCCGTGCCAACGAGCGGCGTGCAAAAATGCAAGAGGCTTTGGAGCCTCAGCCTGAGCTCTCTGAGCATCCAGCCCGTCCCCCTTCTCGTGCTTTACCGGCAATCCCGCAGTCCTCCTCCGTCCAGCAGCCTTTCTCTCGCGGGAAGTCCCCTATTCTTTCGGATGAATCTTCCACGATTTATGCCGCCAGAGAACCCTCCCCCTTTCCTCTAACTCACACACGCCAATCATCTGTAGCTCCAGTCTCGCGAGCAACCTCAGTTGTACCACAAGGGCTATACCTCCATCCGCATCCGGAAGCACCTGTTGAGGTGATCGCTGGAGCTTCGCGCCCTATCGCCCACACCCCTTCTGTTGCTATCGCTACTCGAGAAGCCGTTGCACCCCCTCCCCCTTTACGCCACCCATCTCTGACTTTTCGTCAACCCTCTGTGCCTCCCCCTGCTGGTCCTCGCCGACCTTCTGGCTCCAATTCACGTCCTCCTTCCACCGTCGTTAACCAACAATCGGTCGCAGCGGGGCAAGATTCAGGGGATGATGAACAGTCCCCGATCACTGTGCGCCCACTTCCCTCTGTGAATGTCATTCCGCCTACACCCTACACCGCACCACGGCCAGGTCATCATTCCCTCGAACCTCCGCTCAATAGCATACCAGCTGGTCCTCCAGTGTCCGTCAAACCTCCTCCTGACGACCATGACAGTCCTCCCGACCATGAAGCTCCTCCACCCGACCATGAAGCTCCTCCACCCGACCATGATGGTCCTCATCCTGACAGCGATTTCGCTCCTGTCGAGACCTTTTGCAACAACGCTCCTCTTGATATTGAGATGGATATGCCGAACGACGACCAGTCCCAACCATCGACTCCTACTCACAATCGGTCGCCACCATCGACTCCTACTAGCGGTCGAAGATCTAGTGAGACTCTCAAAATTTTGGAAGAGGGGTATCAAGAACTTGAAGACATCCTCACTAAGATCGCGGTGCTGGCAAAGCTGACCCCCCAGCAAGTCGCAGACGCTTGGCATAAGCATGCCGGTCGCCTCATCAACATGCCTAACTACTGGAATATTTACCAAGCCTTCTTCAAGGTCCACGAGGAACAAGAGCGTGCACGTCTGGAATTACCGGCGACTGGTCCAGGTGTGTATCCCGTATATTCTTAAACGTATACTTATGCACTCCACGTAGCCACTTCTAGCCTCATTAGCCGCTGCTACAAGAGATTCAGGGAGGACCATAGTGAGGATTGGAAAGAAATCCTGGAGACGTTCGAGCTTGTGAAAGTGACAAAGTCTCACGAGCACATGATATCACAACGTACGCAAACCTTCAACGCTATCCGCCGCAAGCTCTGCAATATTGTAAGTTCGTTCCATCCTCTACAATATCTGTTTGCTCATGGTAATGCAGGCAGATGATGCTGCTGCCCAGCACGGCTTTGAAACAGCCTTAGTGATGTGCGGTAACATCGTCAACGAAGATTCCTCATTAGGTTTTGCTCACACAACTTCAAGGGCTACCGAGGTATATTGTTTATCAATCACGGCATTATTCCCGTCCTGATCACGCCACTGTTTAGTTTTGGGATGTGCGTTGCAAAGCGGACCTGGACACCATCGTTGGACATCTCAAAGCTCACGTCTAGCAAGTCCATTCAATTGCATGTTGTACTTGTGACTGATAAACACGCCTAGCAACGCAACCTCTCTCACCGCTGTTGACGAAGCTTTCTGCGAAGACATCAAGAACGACGCACCACCACCAACATCTCACGACTCAAACCGGCCCGCTCAACCTGTTCCTCCATCTGTTGACGCCCAGCCCGAGGAGATCGAAGGCGATGACTATAGCGACCCCTCTGCCGCCATCAAGACACTTCTCATCGGCCTTGTTAGTAAGTATTGACCTGTAAGGACGCTTCATCACTTATATCGGACTGACCATATCTATAGGGGCACGTGGGGTGGACGTGTTACCACTACAGAAAAACAATTTCCCTTGGAAAACGCTCCTCTTGTTTCTTGCCAAAAATGGCCTTGTCATCGAAGGTTATCCGTACAACATTCTTATGCCCGGAGAGCGGCGCAATTTAGCAGCCAGGACCAAGGGTATCAACGACCTCTCGCTCCCCGATAAACGCGAAATGATTGCAGCTATCAAGTCGGAGAAGCTTACCATACGGTCGGTGCGAGATTCCCGTGAACGACGTAAGTTAGTTGATTTGACTGGCGACGCACTTGCTGAATCAGAGTAGAAGCTATAGATGTCAACAGCACCCCTGTTATCATCGAGGAAGCGCCACCTGCCTCTGCCCCAGATGGGTACGGAAAGCGCATGTTCAAGAATGGTCGAACTGATCAAAAGGGACCGTCACGCCTGGCTCCCAGTGCAGCTGCTACCCGGGTGAGACGCCACAAACCACGCGCAGTTATCAACATTTCCCCCTCCGGTTCATCTGAGCTCGAAGTTCTGGAGAGTCTTCCGCCAAAGCCTGAGAAGAAAGTCGTCGTTGTTATCCCGCAAGCCGGTCCCTCGAAGCCGAAGAATTCGAAGCACCTTGAACCGCCGATGCAGTCACGAGCCTCCCCTTCCGATGACGATTCTCAGGATGATATCGAGGTGCAAGAACCCAAGAAGGCACGGAAGCGGAAAGCTTCGGTGGAACCCGACAAGCGTGCAGGAAAGAAACGCATGGTAGATCACAACAAGCTCCCCAAAGAACGACGCCGAGGCGATGTCCGATCATCCTCGGCAAACGTCGGACGTCGTGCAAATAATTCTGTCAGAGCAGTGTCTGTATTATCATCCAGCGACGAAGAAGGTACGTTGTCGTTTCGCTCAGCTTAGAACGTGCCTCATGTTCCTTCACTAACGGACGTTACAGCCCATCGCGCAGATTATGATAGTGTGGAGATAGTGTCTCCATCCGACGGAGCTCAAAGTAAGTTTAATTTAGTTAATCGTGTTTCACCCCTGACATACTGTACGCTCAACAGATTCTGAGAACGCGCAGTCATCCGATGTAGCACCCAAAGTTGAAGGTGAGTCAAATCATCAATCCCGTGGCAAATGTCTAATTCCTTCCAGCTCGGCCTCGGCCACGTCCCCGGCTCGTTAAAAAACGCATGACTACGTCCGACCCCGAGGATCCATTCCGAAGCAATGACAAACCTGCTGAGGGTGCTGACCATGCGGTCATCGCATCCCTTCGTAAGCCGGTTGAAGGGCCTCCCGAACCATTTGTACCTCCCTCGACTCCATCGCCGAAGCGGCTCAATGTACTGCCACCTGTTCCACCCGCTGAAACGGCGCTCACAGTGGCTTCTGTGGTGGCACCATCCACCGATGTGTCACGGACTCAACATTTCCACAACGCCCTACCCTCTGAGCATGGATCTACCATTCCTCCGCCCTTGTTTCCTCCGGCTCCCTCTGCGCCGTCGCTTAACACTGTTCCCCCCATGCCTCAAGATCCATACACGACGATGCGCCCCGTTTACCCTTCTCAAGAGCGCCTCATGGGTCCCGGCCACTACCCACCAATGGTGTACGGCCAACAGCAAGGATATTCAGGTGATGTTGGATTTAACACCATGGGATTTGATCCACGGCGTATCAACTATCCGGACAGGGTAGGCTTTCGTGATGGCAGTGGGGGGTTTGGAATGTATCCACGTGAGATGCGGGATCCTTACAACTTCGGTCCAGTATTTGGGGGCTCTCGCGACGCTCAGCTTGGTGCATACCGTGGTCCCCAAGATCAGTCGTACCAGTTTGGACTCCAGCAAGCACAGAATATGCTGACGGAGGCTCAAGATGCTCTGCCGCTCCTTCCTGCTTCCCATAATACTTCTTAGGAGTCGTACATGATATGTATCGTTGTAGATCTTCGTAGATCTTTGTTTGTGTGCCCAATTTGATTGACTTTTGCTTATCTCCGAGGCCATCAGAAGTGTGAGAAGACACAATGATTCTCAAAGGGATTCTCCTTCGTGAAATGCTGAGGTATCGAAATCTAGATCTCATTGTTCGTGCTGTAAGTTGTAGGTATAAAAATGCGCCCCCACCCTCTCCCTCTTGCATTCCTAGCATTGCGTCTGTATCTACGCTATCACTATGCATTCTCCCTCATCGAAGTCCCCTCGCGACGTCAATGCTGAGCTTGGTAAGCGGCCCTTCGACTTTGCTTAGATAAGTTAGCCAAATTAGTACTGACTTGCTTAGACCTGATTGCGCACTTAAAGACGCAGCTGGCTGCGGCCAACGACACTGCTAACCAACTCATCAAACTCGTTCTCGGAGATGCCCTGTCTGTCATTCCCCCCATCAACCCGGCTGGCGCTTCTCCCATCAACTCTCCTGACGCTCTCCCTGCGGCTGACCTTGCCGACACTCCCCCCATCGACCCCTCTGACATATCGTTTGCTGCATTTGTTCTTTCCGACTCTCCCGCTGGCAACAGCGCACTCGTTGCGGGTATTGAGGCCTCTGATTCTGTGCCCTCCACAGCCACTGCGACATCTGGAGAGATCGGGCCTGATCAGCGAGTTCAGCGTTCGTACCAAGGCTTCACCTTCGACGTCCCTCCTCCGGGCTCGACCGGCCCTTTTTACCTTGTCACCCGTGGCTATCGAGTCGGCATCTTCTCGGGCTGGTAGGGCGTCACTTCCATACTTGCAAAAAAAACTAACTTATTCATTCTGAAGGCATCGTACATCACCCCATGTCATTGGGGTCAAGGGAGCGTGCTTTCGTCTGGTGCAGGCAGGTTATGATGCAGCCCACAGCATGATGCTTCAGTCCATTGATTTGGGCGAGGCCCGCGGGATCGCGCTTTAGCTTATCGTAGTGCCAATGTACCTTTGTCCCACCGATCCGGCACGAGAAGCGTGCCTCCACGTTGAATATAGTTAGTGTATGTCTTGCTTCCGTAACCGAGTGAGATTTAAGTCAAACGATTGAGATCGGGCTTCCTAGTAAGATCCACTGGTGAGCTTCTGCATTTGTTACCCTGACATCATATCAA
>JBBPLD010000315.1:0-11781 GCA_038089555.1 Chalciporus chontae | reverse complement strand
ATCAGCCTAATCCATTCGTTGCATTCCTCGCAATTGAGTTTTGGGTGATCCCTCCCTATCCTTTCCCTTTCCTTAAGTGTAAGGCACTTAGAGTCTCCGCCGGGTGAAGTGATTAAGTTCATAACAGTCTGGGAATACGATCGATAGAGAGGGGGGTAGTGTTACGAACGCTCTGTTTCCTTATACTAATCATGCCTACGCTCCATTACGCTTACTAGGTTTCTCTTCGTGTTTGGACTTAGTCGTTTCTCTTTCCTTTTGTTACCTTATCTTATCGCGTCACGTGACATACTTACATAAACTAGGTCTAGACCTTCACTTACTCATGATGACTCACTGGTCATCAGTCAGCATCAGTCAGCATTACTCATCATATGACTCACGCTCACTCATTCCGCAGTAGAGCTAGTTACGCCATTGGCTAGTAGTCATCATGAGTCATACCTAGTCACATACAATAAGGTTTAACCACAACATGTACAAACATTGACAATAGTATATAAACCCGGGTCGACAAGCACTGGACTCTCCAGTCTTGTTCTTCTGGAGTTTCCTCATCGAACCTCAGCCAAGTTCATCGGCTCGCTATTGTCTAAGTGTGAGTCTTAGCTCTTAGTTGAGTTGAGTCGTTTCAGTAACAGCCAATAGCGTATATGACTAGGAAGCGAGATGAGTCAGCGTGAGTCAGTATGAGTCACGGTGAGTCATGATGAGTCATTAAGAGTCTGAGTCATGGTGACTCAGTATGAGTCATGGACAGGTGGGAAAGTGCACAGCCACGTTACGTAAGCGAAAGGCTAGACCTAGCTGATGTCAGCAGGTCACGTGATGTGATCTTGATAAGATAAGATAACAGAAAAGAGAAAGAAAGCGACTAAGTCCAAAGGTGAAAGAGAAACGTAGTAAGCGTAGTGAAGTGTAGGAAAGACTAGGATAAGAAATTGAGCGTTCGTAACAAACATGACCATGAAAAATTTCTCTGCCTTGTTTCAGAAATATGAAAATCTGACAGAGGTTCCTGAGTGGAAGTTGCCGAATCGCCTGGAATGCGATTCCTAGAGAGGGAATAGTGTTATAGTATTTAAAAACTTTTCAAACTTTTGCCTACAACGGTATTCGAACACTGAAATTTGTCTACAAGTTAGGGGTCAAGCCGGATTCATCTTTATCCGCTCCAGTAGTCCCTGTAGCATTACATAATCTATTACATAATCAGGTCACTAGACTCAGATGAGTCAGCAATGATGTCATGGCCTAGACCCTAGTCCATGCCTGGTACCTTTCCTTATCATCGTTCCATTTACCTTATCTATCTTTTCCTTTGTACTTTCCTTATTCAGCTGATGGTCTGTGCGCACATCTCAATAGTATATAAGTAGCCCTGTACTTATCACAGACCCCAGTCTAATCCATTTGTGACTTCACCATCATTAAGCTTTAGTACTCAGCTTATTCCTTCGCAAGGTCTAGTGTGACCTAAGTCCCCGCCGTGTTTTGACTGCATCATAACAACCAGACACTTGCGAGCGCGCTCCAGTTCCGTTGCAGGCGAGAATCCGAGAAGTGAGGAGATGAGCTGGCGAGAAGCTGAAAGAGGTCACGTTCTTCACGAGTATGAACCGGGAGGATGGGAAGAAGTGTCCCTTGATGCTCGGCAATGTAGCGATAGCGAATTTTCTGATCGAGGGCGTACTGAGCACTGAACTCGAACATCCCGAGTGGCCTGAAGAAGGTCGAGGGAAGCCTGATCATGCTGAACGTCTCGTTCACGGGCGCATAGTCATCACCATTCACCCAACCACCCCGGGCAGTTGGGTTGGGCTTCATTGCATCCCGCGTGAGGTTGAGCATCCTCGTGATGCGATTCTTGAGGGCGACATGGAAATGGCCGACATACGCTTTGCCCGTGCGATTCAACGTCCCGACCTGAATCGAAAATCAGATGCAAAATCACAGATTGATAATGCAAACCTCTACCAACATGTTGTGCCGCACAGCGTAATCGAGTAGTACGTTGATTGCGTGTTCGGGTGATGAATTGAAGGAGTTGTAGTGGCGAATGAGGTTTTGATGGACACCGCTTTCAACACTGTTTGTCCCACGACAGCAACGGTACAGCGTCAATCCATCGCGATCTTGTCCCGTCTTGAAATAGAGCTCGACACCGGAATAGTAACCAAGTCGAACATTCTCCATCATGTTCTTCCCAATCTCCCACGCACGAGCGTTGAAAAGAGGCTCTCCCGTTTTCGCATCCTTCAATGGCCCGTACGTGTTAAGGACATCTGCAACTCGGGGAAGAAGGATCTCCGGTGGCAGAACATGATGTCGCATGCGGGCTAACATCCACTTGGGCTTTGATAGCATCTGCAACTCGTAGGATGTCTGGTACTTCTTCAATACTGTCTCGACAGCTGCCTTATCCTCAGCCACAGGGATGAAAAATGCGGAAGTGAGAGCTTGGTGGAATGGTCGACGAAGCCCATGCTGATGGGAGATCGGAAATTGGTGATGACAGTGGAAGTTGTCATATACGACACCAGTTCGGATGACTGGATTTGGGAGCCCGGAAGAGTTTGCATAAGTCTCCATCAGCTGACTCGACGCGACTTCTGCAACTGGATCTCGAACAGAGCCCTCAAGTGACTGCTCAGAGGCATGCATCATAACAAGGGAGCTTCGCTCCCTACGAATTAATTTTAATTAATTCTTTGAATTTTTGTCGTACCTACACCTATAAACCAACTGCCCTGCTCGCTCTTGGCTCGCTCCCTCAAACTGTTAGGTGACAAAATGAATGTCATTATTAAAACTGTGAATACAGGTACCAGAATTAAAAAGTGAATGTGCACTTGAATGGTTGGGGTGGAACGAGCAAGGAAAGAGTCAATACAGAGAGAAGGACAACATGGCCTCGTGTGCGAGATGCACCAGACCCCGATGCTGCAGAGGCTGAGGTACCCTCACGTTTGGTACATCATCCTCGTCATTCTCATCGCTCCCTCCGCCTTCTCAACACTGCTGGTCAACACATTGACTTGGAGCTCCTGTTGTTATGTATCATCACATGCCATTCTGTGAATCGGTGCACTCGACTCTTCTTCATTGTTGTGCTCGCTCGTTATGGTTCGGGGTCGCTCGCCAGGGTTGTTAGGCAATGTCACGGGTACGGGTCACACTTTTGTGACCCGTGACAAACCCGTACCCGCACCCGCACCCGCAGCTTCAGACAACGTCAATGAGTCGACCAAACCCCACCAACAATCGAAAGGCATCGAACGATGCTGAGAATGCGCCCAGCCGCAAAGAAATGCGACGGAGCGAGGCCACAGCGCTGTCCGACGAAACCGAAGAGGTCGCGACCCGATTCGAAGTGGTTGAGGGTGCGAGAGTGTTCGTCGAGGAGTCGAGAGTTGAGGTCGACGAAACGGGCAGCTGTGTCGATGCAGACTGCATGCCGAAGCTCAAAACGAGCGAAACGAATGACCCGCGAGTCATGCAAGTCCAGCTAGGGGGCGACACGAACCGCAAACGATCAGGAGACGTCGAAACCGATCACAGACGCACGGAGATGGTCGACGAGGACGGAGGAACGCTCAGAGACGAGCAGGACGAGTGGGAGAACGACGAGACACGTCGAAACGCGTCGATCAAGGGGGAGAAGTGGTTGACGAGGCCGTTCGAGCGATCGACGCAAGGAGTCGACGAAAACGGTCAGTACAACACGACGAACGACGAGAACTCACCCAGACCATCCCCAGACCATTCTCCGCCTATCCCCAACCCCCACGAGTCATCCGGCATCCAAACGGTCAGGAAGGAGTTGGAGACGAAGAAGACGACTCACCAAACATGTGGAGTCAATCCAAAGGACGACGGAGTCGAGAATACGATCAGGAGGAGTCGAGGGACAAGACGAGAGAGGTCGAGAGTCAGGGGAAGAGCCAGAGAGGTGGAAACGGCGCCGAACGAGACAGTGAACACGACGGTGATGACGACGCAACGAGCGACATCGGTCGCGACTCACGATGCACCTTACCATCACCCTCGACTACAACAACTACGACAACGAAAAACGACGACACAACGCACGCCAATTGGGTGCGTTGCATCGACCTTTCCGTTCACATTTACCTGTGAGTACTCGCTCGCTGTCCTTGCTCTTACCTCCTCCTCCTCCTCGTCTGTGCTCGCGTGCAAAATGAAAAGGACCGCAAATCAGTTCCTATTCATTTTGCATGCGACGCACCCGCCTTGTGTTCTCTCGCCCTCGCCCTCACCCTCACCTCGTTGTCGTCGCATCATCCCGTCGTCATGCTCAGCATGCAAGATCGACAGTACAACACGCAAATTCGTGTGTCGTGCTTCGCTCTTGCATGCTCTCTCGCTTGCACTTTCTGCTTGTACCCGCGGGTATACCCACCCAGGGTACAGGTACGGGTCCCGTTTGACCGACTTATCCGAAAACCCGTACCCGTCATCGCAGGTATGGGTTTTTGACGGGTACGGGTGCGGGTATGACTCCCAACACCCGCGGGAGTACCCGTGCCATTCCCTAAGGGTTGGTGATGTGACAGACGACGCTGCAGCGCATGCGGAGAAGTGTGAACGCGACGACATTGTTGAGGATGAGAAAAAAAGACTTACCTTGTTCACATCACATTTTGAGACACCCAACAGCCATTCCACTGCGAAATGCTTCGATGGTACGTGGGACGTGCTGCAGATGGTGTGGATGGTGTGCATTAGAGCTGGGCTTGGTCCCGATGACAATAGTGTAGTGCCAAGTGCTCGAGGTGATGGTTAGCGAGCAACTCGCTCAGCTGCCACCTCGAGTTGCGTCGTAATGGTCCCTGAGCGCTGAGCAGTGGATGCAGGTCCGACAGCTGCAGCGAATCGCTGTGGGGGTCGAGCGACGAGGGTGAAACACCGGACTTGAGGAGTGTGTAGATCTGCTCGAGTGGTACTGGCACGATCTGCGAGGATGACTACCATTCTTCGTACCGGGCTTGTTTTTTGTGCCTTTGGGACGGCCTCGTCTACGTTTGATTAGCTCGGACATTTGGGTGTCTTCGTGATTCAGCGATTGATATGCTGGCGACTGGCGACGACGACGAGAATGAGATGGTTGCAGCGAGCATAGCCAGAAATTAATTATGGACCGGCCGGACCGTTAGGTCAGGTTTTGAACTCCGCTAGGACCTAGCCGCCGTACACCTATAATGTGCGCCCCCACACAAGACGAACTGGTTTGGTGTCATGTGACCTTGCGTCCGATACGAGGTGGGTGGCACTGGACCTATACTTGTACGGTGGAGGGCGAAAAATTGAATTAAATTAAATTAAATAATTCAGGGGAGCGAGAAATTAATTCAAGAGGGCGCGCATCAGCACACATGATGATGGTGAAGAGAAAGTTGTATGAGCTTGCAGTGATCAAAGGAAAACCACATTTATTAATGAAAGAAAATACGCATACTCGAGAGACATGATGGAAAAAAACAAGAAACAGGGAAACACTGGTAGCGGAGACACGAGCAACAATCAATCACGGAGTTAGCCTACATACTACTAAGTGGTAGATGGGTATCCTGCCGGAATCACGATGATGAGTGGCTGCTTGGATTGAAGAAGATTGCTAACTTGAATATGAACCAGTTGAGCTTGTGCCCGGGTGTTATGACATAGTCACAACACACGGCGGGGACTTAGGTCACACTAGACCTTGCGAAGGATAAGCTGAGTACTAAAGCTTAATTGTGGTGAAGCAACTGTTATAGTATTTAAAAACTTTTCAAACTTTTGCCTACAACGGTATTCAAACACTGGACTTTGTCTACAAATTAGAGGTCAAGCCGGATTCATCTTTATCCGCTTCGGCAGTCCCTGTAGCATTACATAATCTAGTACATAATCAGGTCACATGACAAAGGTCCAGACTTAGATGAGTCAGCAATGATGTCATGGCCTAGATCCTAGTCCGTGCCTGGTACCTTTTCTTATCATCATACCATTTTCCTTATCTATCTTTTCTTGTGTGTTTTCCTTATTCGACTGTTGGTCTGTGCGCACATCTCAATAGTATATAAGTAGCTCTGTACTTATCACAAACCCCAATCTAATCCATTTTGTTGCTTCACCGCAATTAAGTTTTGGCACTCAGCTTATCCTTCGCAAGGTCTAGTGTGGCCTAAGTCCACGCCATGTTTTGACTGTGTCACAACACTTGGATTAGACTTGAACACACCGCCTGGACTCTAGGGCTAAAGAGTTGGTCAAAAAGCACCGTTTGTGTACGTGACACACAGGAGACTGCAACTCCATCCACTGCTGCATATACGGCCGCCCGCCGTCATAAATTGGATAACGTTGCTGTTCCCCATAGTGCACTAGGGGCTTTTTGATCGTTCGAAACGTCTTGGGGCCCACTCACGCGCCAACCCTCTGACTGTAAACACGATCCGGGTTCGCGTGATCACCCGTTGACGTCACGCATTCGCCATCTGGCTATTCTCTTCTCTTGGGCCAGCCTTTAGTGCCCTGTTTCTGTTATCCTCCATACATTAGTTTTTTTTGATTCAAAGACCGTGTTGGGGTCGTGCCCAATAGCGAAGGACGACAAAGAAAAGCGCGTCGCCGCCCCCTTGGCTGAGTCATACGTAGCAACGTAAGCCGGCAGCACCGCCGAGATAAAAAAAAAAAATAGAAAAACAAATAGATAGTATCTTGTATTACGATAGTCTTTTGCTGCTGCTCGAAAAAAGAAGTTCGAGAGTAGTGTATGTGCAAAATCCAAACAGATCTTGGGAAAACTCCTCAGAAGGTCTGCAAAGATTCCCTTAAGCGTCGCAGGTATTACCTCCGCTCCAAAAAATATTTCCTTCATCCTCGTGTCTGCCATCCCCAGGGATCCCTTGAAAGATAGGGTTCAGTAAGGATATATGTCAGCAGAGTTATACGACCAGGAAAATCAAGAACAAGAATACCGAAACCCCCCACAACACTTTCATTCCTCATCTGAAAGTTCCCGTTCCTCCTCCCCACGTTTACCAAGATCCCTAATGGCAGATCCAGTTGATCCCATCGCTGCCCTCACCGCTGCTCTGAAGGCGTTAATTTCAGACAATTCAGACTCAGTGTCCAAAAAGGTTGCTGACCCTGGGAAATGAGATGGTAACCGCACCAAGTTCCATTTATGGTGGGCACAGGTTAACGCCTGGCAGTCTGTCCATAAAAAACAACAAGGTCCGATGTCTAGCTGTTCTCTCACGGTTAGAAGGAAAAGCGACTGGATACGCACAAATGATGATCGAGACCTGGTCTCGACTCGAACTTCTACCACCGCCCCCTCCACCAGAAGTAGAAAGTGAACTAGCATTGGATCCGATTCGTAAACCCATGGGCCTGAAAGCATGGCCAGAGTGGATCGTCTTCTCAAAACTCTTGAAGGACTATTTCCAGATCGATGTTCTCGCACATGAGAGTCTTCGGAAATTGGAAACATTGAAACAGGCTGGAAAACCTGTGGATATCTTCATCCAAGAGTTTGAGTTGCTGAAGAACAAATCAAAGATTGCAGACGCTCATGCCAAAGAGCTTCTGAAAAAGGCAATAGATTACAAAATCTATTATCAGGCGCAAATCAACACTACTGTTGATGAACAAAATTACAACGATACAATCGACACCTATCGAAAGCTAGGTCGTACCGTCGAACGTATCATTGTAGAGCGCAGTGCACCAGTCCATCAGGCACCAGCTCCCTCGCCTAGGCCTTCCTCTTCGTATCCGTACCTTCCACCACGGTACCCAATCGCATCTCGTCCGCTCCCGCGTCCTCCCGCTCCGCAAGCGGCACCCCGTTTCACTCCCACCGGCATACAACCTGGTCGTGGAGCCCCGATGGATCTCTCGGCACAGCAAATGCCAAGATCTCCCGTTCGGGGAAACTGTTTCAATTGCAACCAGCCTGGTCATTTTGCAAACGCGTGCCCAAAGCCCCACAGGCCACGTCAGAGACAGTTTGTTATGTGCGACCCTTACTCTCAACAATACGTTGAGCAATCCCTGCCGTTTGACAACCGGCAGATGCCCTTCGCAGGTTCAATCCCTGCACCCTACCCTCCTCATTCTTCCCCCTACCCCGCTGGCCCGTCCACCAGCACAAGTTACATGTCGCATCAAGCGGCATACACCAACCAGGAAGCGGAAGCGTACTGGCGCGACCGCATCGAGTCAGAAGCTAAGGCATAGGCAGCCGAAGCTTTAAAAAGAACCAGCCAATGAGAGAGATGGGTTCTCGGCGGCAAGGACTTAGTTTACCAAATGGTTGTATTAGTACCGATCCTCGTGTTCCATTTCAATATAACTTTTCCTCTTCTTCTGAAAGGGCGTCCCCAAGTGGCGTGGCGACAGAAGTAAAACAATTCGTGCTTAATTCCCTTAAGGTAAATTATTCAAAAAAAGAAATCCCATCAAAAATACATGTAAGGAATCAGAATTGAAAAAACGAGCTGGATCTCCCTATTACCATTATGTACGATAAAGGGGAGCAATGGAGAAAAATGGAGTTTGCCGCTCTATTGGACTCTGGCGCAACCGAAACCTTCATAGATAAATTGTTCTGTGAGCAACATGGTTTGACACTGGAAGAACTTCCTTTTCCTATTCCAGTGTACAACGCCGACAGCTCAGAGGGAGCGATAGGCGGTGTCACTCACAAGGTTTCGCTTGTTTTGGGACATAAAGGACATTTTGAACATATGGACGCTTTTGTTTCTGTACTTGGCACTCATCATATGATCATCGGCTATGATTGGCTTGAAAGGCACAACCCTGAAATCGATTGGGTGTCCAAACAAGTAAAATTCACACGCTGTACTGATCAGTGCAAAGTAGTAAATTATCATTTACAACGGTCTTTTTCCATTCATAGAGTGTTTGAGGCGGGGCTCACCGAGAAAGTCCCAGTAGAACTCCACGAGTACTTAGACGTCTTCTCAGAGCAAGAGAGTGAGCGAATGCCCACACGCAAAGCGTGGGATCACGCAATAGATCTCAAGCCTGATTTCGTTCCCAAAAAGGGTCGGGTGATTCCGATGTCCGAACAGGAACTTGATGACGTCAAAAAGTTCATCGATAAGGAGTTATCGAAAGGATATCTTCGTCCGTCGAAATCCCCTCAGACATCTCCTGTTTTCTTTATTCCAAAAAAGGATGGTAAAAAGAGACTAGTTATGGACTATCGCTACGTAAATGAGGGAACCATTAAAAATGCTTACCCTCTTCCTCTCATTTCAGGACTTATCGACCAGCTCAAAGGAGCTGATATGTTTACAAAAATGGACCTTCGTTGGGGCTACAATAATGTTAGAATAAAAGAAGACGACGAATGGAAAGCAGCTTTTGTTACTCCATTCGGCGCTTACGAACCAGTCGTTATGTATTTCGGACTTACGAACTCTCCCCCTACATTCCAACAAATGATGAATGATCTATTTAGCGATCTTCATGGAGTTCTTATTATTTATATTGACGATCTTATGATCTTTATGTTCGGAAAAACTAGAGCAGAGCACTTGGAAATAGTTAAAATCGTATTGCAACGTCTCAGAGAGAACGATCTTTACATAAAACCAGAAAAGTGCAGTTTCGCTGTAGATTCCGTAGATTTCTTAATGATGGTTATCTCTCAAAAGGGCGTAGAGATGGACAATTCGAAGGTGCAGGCTATTCTGGATTGGCTGGCGCCAACTCGGTTGAAGGGTGTTCAGTCCTTTTTAGGATTGGCTAACTTCTATCGACGTTTCATTCAAGGCTTCGCTGACATTGCTCGTCCTTTGAATAACCTTACCAAAAAGGACACACCGTACCGGTGGGGACCAGAGCAACAGCAAGCTTTTGACAAGCTGAAACAGCAATTCACTACAGCTCCGCTTTTGGCTTATCCTGACCGCTCTAAAGAAGTCAGAGTAGAAACGGACGTTAGTGATATTGCAACGGGTGCTGTGCTCTTGGTTAAACGCGATGATGGCCTCTGGAGGCCCTGTGCCTTCATTTCCCATTTCTTTAGTTCTGCCGAGAAGAACTACCCAGTTTATGACAAGGAGCTGTTAGCTGTCATACGGGCGTTGCAGGAATGGAGACATTATCTAATGGGTCGAGAACATTTCGAGATCTGGACAGATCACAAGAATCTCGAATATTGGAAATCTCCTCAAACTCTGAGCCCACATCAGGCACGATGGAACGCGTTGCTCTCAGAGTATAATTATTCTATTCTATATAAACCTGGATCCACAAATGGAAGGGCTGATGCTTTATCTCGTCGAGAAGATCACGGAGAAGCAGATCCCGACCATAACAAAAACATTACGGTACTGCCCGCTTCAGTGTTTATTAATACGGTTACCCTTTCTTCACCTATTTATGACGAAATACAAAACGAATCAGAAAAAATAAAAAATGATACGGTAGATGGCTTCGTTTTTGACGAGGAGTCTATAGTATTTAAAAATGATAAAAACAAAGTTTTCGTACCTACTTCTTTATGTATCAAACTTCTTACAATCCTTCATGATTCTCCTATTGGCGGCCATGGTGGCCAAGGACGTACTTTACATTTGGTTACTCGTTACTTCTCGTGGCCTGGTGTCACAAAAGACGTTAAAACATACGTAGAACATTGTCAGACGTGCGCCCTCACGAAGGGAAAGTCAACTGCACAGGCTGGCAAATTAATTCCCCTTCCAGTTCCGAAAGAACCATGGAAGGATATATCTATAGATTTTACCACGGGTTTTCCCAAATCACGTGGCTTCAATTCTATTTGCGTTATTGTAGATCGCTTCTCTAAAGAAGTCAAATTCATTCCTTGTAAAAAGACAATTTCTTCAAAAGAACTAGCTATTCTATTTAGAGACAATGTTTGGTGTAGACATGGACTCCCCTCTTCGATTGTTTCAGATCGAGGACCGCAATTTGCATCAGAGTTTACTTCACAGCTCTGCACCCTTCTAGGAATAGAACAGAAGCTGTCAACCGCTTATCACCCCCAAACCGATGGCCAAACGGAGCGTATGAACCGAGAACTCCAGCAGTATCTCCGCGCTTACGTGGCTAAACGTCAAACGGAATGGGCTGATTGGTTGAAGATAGCACAGTTCTACCACAATTCCTCCCTTTCCACTGCCACCGGAACAATTCCCTTCGCTATCACAAAGAACTATTTCCCACGCATGAGATTTGAAGGCGATTCATCTCCAGCTGGTACATTCCTAGAGAAATGTGGAAAGGCACACAAAGAAGTTGAGCAGGCGTTGGAAGAAACTCAAAACCGGATGAAAGAGCAAGCGGACAAGCATCGGTCCGAAGCTCCAGATTACCAAATCGGAGATTTTGTTATGTTATCCACGGACAACCTCAAATTACCTTATCCTTCTAAAAAGATGACATAGAACTGGATCAGACCTTATCAGATCACGAAGGTTCTTCCCAATGCAGTCACACTTGACTTGTCTAATTCTATGCACATTCATCCCACGGTTAATGTCAAACGAGTCAAACCGGCTCGAGAACCGTTGGAAGGGCAAGCGGTCCGTCTTCCGGATCTGGTAATAGTCAACCAAGAAGGAGAAGAAGAATACGAGGTGGACTGTTATGACACTGTCACAAAACCCGGCAGGGACTCAAGGTGCCTTACACCTTTAGCGCACAAGAGAGAGAAAAGGGAAGAGGGATGGTTGGACCTTAAACTTAATTGCGGTGAGGCAACAAATGGAT
>JBBPLD010000314.1:0-11837 GCA_038089555.1 Chalciporus chontae | reverse complement strand
AGGATACCCACATAGGCCAGCGAGGCCAAAGTAAACACAGACCGTGGCTGTTGTGGATCTTGCCGTTGGACCATACCTCAAGGCCAACGAGCCGTCGGCAGGGGTAGGTACACTGGGGCCAAACGAGACCCTGTTCACGCGTACCCGGGCGTGGTGTAGGAGACCCTCCGCAAACATGCCGGCCGCTGTTGAAAGCCCCGTCACCATCAACAGCGTGCCATGGTTTGGCTCGACGGAGGGGTGACGGGACGAGCCAACAGAGGTGGGAGCCCGCTCCCAGACGTGCCGCGGTTTGGCTCGAGTGGGGGGCAAACCAAGCGGCCATACCCACAGCGGATGGGACCTTTGAACAGCCAGCGGATGGGTTGGGCTGGGAGAGTGGGCTTGTTTATGGCAGGTTTCCCACATGCACAGCTTTGTCAATACATAATAAATTATTTAAATAAAGCAACTTTTAGCGCGCTCCTGTCCCCACTTTGACCGTGGCATACCAGAAGAAGACGAGGGAGGAGATGGTGATGTGGTGATGTAGCGCTGAGAACAGTCATCTGCACAACCCTCCAGCAAAGAGCATCGTCCTCCACCACGCGACTCCATCCGCCGAAATCCCCCCATTCCTTCCCAAAGATTCACCCGAGGCCGAAAAAGCCCTAAAGGAAAAATTTCGCAAGTTTTGGATGTCGGCCATCGCGGAGGGATTCAAGGACGACCTCGAGCAGATACGCAAGGTGCGTGGAACTCATCAGGACGAGTTATCCGCCAACCTGAGATCGAGTCGTCGTTGGATAGGAGCGAGACCTGGGACCGTCGCATCTTGCAGCTCTGATCGAGTCTTTGGCTTCGGGTGCCGATGTCTTCTCTTCGAACTCTGCCAACGGAGGTGTGAACAAGATGGAGCTCGTTTTGGACCAGCTGAAATGACAACCCCCGTAAGCGAGTGCGATCGATATATCGCCACAGTGCCTTCATCGTCGTTGAGAAGTGATACGGACGCCGTCGAGTACGTGTAACTGATTGCATGTAATATACCCGGACTAATGTTAGACCCAGGGAACCCTAACATGTGTTCGTCCGTCATCAGCAATATTTCTCGTCCTTGACTTGAATATTCATCCTTGACGTCATCAATGAAGACTACATGTGGTTGCAAGCTCTAAGGTACTATTAAAATCTTGTACAGTTCTATCTCATTCGTCCGTCTACGACGACATTTGGGGCCGTCTTCCCCATGAGCCGGTGATGTCCGATAAGTTATGCAAGGCAAATGGAGCTGCAACGCTCTTACAGACCATGGACATCGCCAGATCGACTTCAGTACTACATCTTCGTAACAAATCTACAAACAATCATGACCGTCGTCGACAAAATAGTTTTCGCTGGGACAACGATGTCTTTTCCCCCTCATCCCTTATCATCGCGCCGACGACATATCCGTCCAATTCCACACCATCTTTGGAAGATCGTCCACGCCCAACAATCGCACCCGCTGTGCCCCCGATTGTCCATAGATATCATACATGTTCTATATACGCTGGTTCTAGGAGGGCTTACACCAGTCTGAACATATTGGGGTTGGATAGGTACATGGTACATTGGATACAAACACGAGCATGGCAAGGATCGAATGCACGGCATAGAGAGGAAACACGAAACACGGTAACGAAACGGGATTCTCGACGAGTGAGATGACATGATTGACAAAGAGCAGTGCAAGACAGGACAAGGATTGATCAGTCTCGGGGGTTGAGGTCAAAGGAACGAACCGAGTCCTCGTTAGACCACCTCCAACACTTCCGCCCGGATATCCTTTGGAACATTGTTCCCAAAACCGGGGACGACGATCTCGTGATCGGCAGCAACACGCTTGTAAGTCCCGTCCGACTGTTTGAGGAGCAGAAGCGCATTGAAAGGTTGACCGAGTCGAGCGATTAACTGCAATGCTCGCGTGTACGTGTCCAATGCAGCCAGAGGGGCTTCCTCTACCAGCGAACCATGCACGATCTCGGTATCGAAAGCTACATCGCTTGCCGAGACCGATCCCCAGTACGACTTCACATCCGCATCTGCCTCAAATTCATCCTCTGAGACAACCTCCGAGTCGAACTGTGGATCGCAGAGACGGTGGATCAATGGGTGCACAAATACCAGTCGCCGAGGTTCGTTCAACGGGAGTGGATCTTCCGTAGTGAACTCTATGTCACCAAGGCAAGTCGCCTTGGCATGGTAAGTGCTCGCCTCATTCTTGCTCAGACTCCGAATACGGAATACGAGGCATGGAAGATGGAGATGACGAGTGGTGAAGCGTACTGGTGGCAGGCGAGTAATGCGGTCGTAAATTACGACGGCATCGTGATCGTTGGGTGGGAAGATGGTCCGTAGTTCCGCAGTGCGCGCTTCCATATCTTCTGCTGCAAGACTTGGAGGGGTGTACAGCGTTTGGGTGTAAACGGCAGGCGAGGCTGGGAGGCAGCTGTTGTATGCAGAACACTGGCCTGTCCATGAAAGAAGAGTCACATCGCCCGAGCGCGTCATTATCTCTTCTAAAATACGACAATGGGCAGACTCTTTTTCGTCTTCGCCGAATGTGCTGACCATCTTGAGAAGAGACTCGCCGACTTCTTTGATACGCCCCGAGGCATACAAGCTTTCAAACAGACGTTTCCAGGTTACATTTTCTAGTTCTTCGAAGTTCCAGCCAAATATCTATCGAACAATGAATACGATCAACCGTGATCACGGAGACGGAGCCTTACGAGTGAGATTGTCATAAGCTGAGGACTTGCAGGGGTTGGAGGGAGACACGGCAAGGCCTGGAATGATTGTATCGCGCCTTCATAGTCGCCTTTCTTCAGGTACATGCTTCCTAGAACCTGTGGAAATGATCAGCGATCAGGACTATTTTGATGTCGCAAAATGTGCGTACCTGTGCGCAATAGTTCTCTGTTGCTTCGTCTGCGTTAGCGATCGAGCCGCGGATTCGTTGGATCGCATCCTCAAGCTTTCCGCAGATAAACACCATAATTGCCTTGGAAAAATCAGTCATAGAAAACATTCTGCATATATAATGTCCGCACTTTGATAACAAAAAGAATTTTCGCCTCATCTGAATTGCGAACGACACATAACACGAAGTCTAAATTCTGAAACGCGAGATCTTGTTCACCTGTTCCGATGAGTGCCAGGGTCTTTGCGATATAGCCTATTGGGGACAGTTGAATCTGGAGGGACTGTGCGTTGACCTTAAGTTATGAGCAGGGCGGAGAAATGAGAAAGATACTACCATATCGGCATCCTCCAGCGCCGCGTTCCAGTTTTTCAAACGCGCTCGTATCAAGGCGCGGTTTGCGAATGCGTGGTGGCTAGGATTAGGGTTCCCGATCTCTTCTGATAGGATGGATTCAGTACTTTTCGTATCATCTTGCTTCCAAAGATCGATCGCAGCAGCACCCACTTCCATGAGTGGCGGTCGAGATGTGGGAGGTGGTAGCTAACCGGAATGATAGATGAAGAAGAGAGCACCGTTAGAGACACCAACAATATACACGAAAAACTGGGGATTCTCACATATTGGCCAGGAAGGATATTGCTAAGGTGATGAAATGATATTTTGTCACCATTTCCGCATGCGAGGCACCGCTCATCCGGAGACAGAGCAATGCACTGAACTTTTGTGGTGTGCGTGAGGACGCGACCAATCTGCTCGTGCGACACGGCGTCCCAAAACGAGATTGAACTTCCTGCAGAACAGGCTATAAATCTCCCATTGGTTACAATGGACGCCTGTGTCCCCGTGATATGTATTGGCCACTCTGAGCAGGCGGACGTGGATGTGTCGAGGCAAGTGATTTTCCCGGGCGAGATAGCGAAGACTTGCTGGCCATCAGGCGACCAGGTCAAAGGAGTGATTGGAAGATCCCGGACGTGAACTTGGATATCGAAGAGCTTGTCTCCTGTGTGAGAGTCATATATGCGGACAGAGGGAAGAGCATAAGTAGCAGTAGCAATTTGATCGCCTGCAGGAGAGAATTTGAGACCCATTACTGCAGAGTTATGCCGGAGTGGAGGGACCAATTGAGCACCAGTGGTTATACTGAAAATTCGGACAGTCAATTCACTCGATCCAGCGGCGATCCGCTTCGAGTCGCTCGTAATGTCCACCGCCCATACCCAATTCTGACACTCCGTGATCTCCAACACCATTTGGTGAGTAGTTGAGTTCCAGACCGTCACCTTCTCTCCCTGGCCCCCAGTCACTATCCACTGTGCGTCCTTTGACACAGCAATTGTCGTCACCTCGCCACTTGTTGCCATCGCTAATCCGACTTGCTGAGCGTCTTCAATCTTCCATCGACGAATAGCGCCTGCTGCATCACCGCCAACAACATGCTTTCCGTCAGGCGTGAAGGCGACTGAGTGTACAATGTGATGTGCGTTCGTGATGTCAACCGTTTTCAATGAGCCGTGAGCTGGCAGCGCTGTCAATGCGGAAGTCTAATGTCCTGTTTCAACCCGTACGCACCCATTACTCTCGTCGGTCTCAACCCTCACAACTATATTGTTCTAGGGATTAGGGCGAGCTGACGTGGTCTGGTCACAATGTGTGCGCGCTTCCTGCCATCAATATGGATCAGTTCACACGGGACGAAAGTGGATTATCACCTCGTGTTCTGGCACAGAAAGCTCTTATATCCCATCTATCGATTGCAACGTAAATAAAATCTCGGGGCTGGAGTTTTGGTACAAGTGCTTCTTTTTTTCTTTTCTTTTGAACCGCTGAAATTCCTTCCCTCCTCTGTGGTCAATAACAATGCTGGGAAAGGGGTATTACCTGCTTCATCAATATCCAAACATACTATCCAAACACGGCTTTCCTGTGACGGAACACGAGCGTTGGCAGTTATATGCGACTCGATGGTAGAGTACTTGGCCGAAAGTCTCCATACGTTTTGGTCTTCGGAAGATCCCGAGACCATCCGAGGGGAAGATGGTTCGAGACTAATCACAGCCACCACTCACCATGCTCCCAATTCCCCAAATGCAGCGATGTGGATAGCGTCATGGATGCTTGTCCCCCTGCATTTGTAGAGGCTGCGCTGTGGCTACCTAGTGCAGGTTTGCCCCCACCTATCAATCCCACCCCATTCCCTCACTTTATGATCCATCCCAGACCATTGGTGAGCACTATCAGTCTATCAGGTTTCGGGGGCACTTCTGTATCAACATCAACTTTACTCACCCTTCTTTCACTGGTCACCTCATTTTCGATGCTGTGGTCTTCCACGACTCAGGGTGCATTACCAATATTTTGCTCTATGATTCGTTCTGACTCATTTGCAAACAGTTCACTTATGTCCAAAGTTCGCTCAAGAATGGAGCGATGGTTGTCGTGAATGTCCACAGGTCTTTCGTTCTCACTCTGGTCATGCTGCATCATCAATGACTGAGAGTCCAGGGCTGCAACCACTCCCAACTTCGTAAATGGCTCAATTCTGCCTATGACAGCGGCATTTTCTATCCCCTCAACCTGGAGGATGAGAGCAGCTGGGGCTCCAAGGCATACCTCGCTCGCCTGGAGGTTTCTGCGGTCCCTCCGTTTTCAACAATGGCTACGTCATCCACTGGCATCGTATGAAAGATGGGCCCAATCTTGATGCTGGAACCTGAAGGGTATCTGGGCATACCATACAGTTACCACCTGGGTTCCTGAAGATCCCTTACATCATCACAAACTCGGAAGGCAGGATCCTCCTTACCCTCAGAGGCTTTGAGATCACTCTCGCTTCCATCTTTCAGTATTCGGAAGCTAAGTTCAAATCCAGCACGATGGAGTTGCTTTGGTTCGCACTGGAATTGCTTCTTCACATGTCCTCGACGTCAACCGCTTCGCAGCTGCTGCCCCCTCTTTCCTCGCCACCGTTACCTCACATGTGCTCGCCAAGCATCCGAACCATTCAAGACTCGCTCGCGCACTGTTACTATGTCCGCCTACAAATCATCGAAGTGCCGACGCTATCGTCATTGTTCCCGAAGCTCCTCCGATATAAGGGTTGACCCCCTCACCGGGCAACTCTTCGATTCCCGCAAGTCTTACATTCTCATTGGTGGTTTCAGTGAGCTTTGTGTGCGGATCACTGAGTGGATGATGCATCACGGTGCCCGCCATATTTTCTTAAACAGCCGTCATGGAGAAAGGGCTCTCAACAAATGCGACAAGATGTAGATCTTTAGTCTTCGTCGCAAAGTATTCAAGTTGAAGTGATCGCAACCGATGCGATTGACAAGCCACAGACTGCCTCTGTCATCGAGCAGGCTAGGAAGGTTGGACCGATCGGAGGACTCTTTGTCATCACGACCGTCGTCCTTCGGGATGCAAAGTTCACTAACCTGACTGAACAATCGTTCGACAAGGTGTACCAGTCCAAAGTCGCCGTGCTTGACACGATTCTCAGTTGTGTTGACCCATCCAAGATCGACTTCATACTCTTGTTCTCCACCATTGGTTCCGTGTTCGGCAATGCAGGTCAAGCAGCGTACTGTGCATCGCAACTGTGAGTATCTCGGGATTACTGCAAAAGAAAAGGTGGAGTCAGCAGCACAGATACATGTGCATGATAAAGTTGATGGTTGGGTTAGGCAAGTCGACACTGGATAGATTCGCATAGAGGAGCAGCAGCACATTGAACGGTCGATGGAGCCGAGTGATTAACTACAATGCTCGTGTGTAGTCAGTGTGCATAATTTAAATGAAGATCTACGATGAGATCGATGCAATAATGAATGTCCAAGTGAATCCAGTGTGCACAACAGGGGTATCATGGGGGGTGGGTATGAAACAATGCAAATGCGTGATATGCAGAAGAGCGGTGGGAATAAAACGAAGAATGTCGTGAACTTCACGAGAACGCGAGCGCAAGTGTGGTCGACAAGTGCGTCGGGTGAGATGCTCATGATGGCATGGGTGAGTAAGGGAAGTGCTCTCCCCTTACTCGAGGATGTAGAACTCGGGGATCCAAACGTTCCGATAGTAGTGAAGCGACAGCAACACCACATCGGAAACCCGGATACCCTCCAGGCCAGAACTCAGCGCCCATTTCTCACAACCAGGCGCAATGCGATATCTCTGTCCAAAGAATTTAACCGTCAGAAGAAAGCTCGTGAGAATTGAGCTGCGCTAAACAACTCACGGAAACGATTCTATGGAAGTGGAAAAGAAGGCTGCATACCTCCCTCGCGATCTCCTGCCGAGTGATGTCCCTTCCACTATGGCGAACATCCATCCGGCACAACATAGGGTCTCCAACAAGTCTGGAATCATACCCAGGCCACTGAGAATTCTCCCTCAGCACGAAATAAGTGAGAAATGATGTGAAGCGCCTTACCTCTAGATTCACCACGGTGCTTCGCCATCCATAGTGCCCGAATACCGCATCCTGAGCGGCGTCAATAACAACGGTGTCCTTGAGAATATCCTTGACCCGAACACCGGGCCAGCCGTGCGCACTAAATGTGATCGCTGGAATACTTTCGCGAGGAGGAGTCATATGAGGTGGGCGCGGTAAACGTTCGATTCTTCGCTGGTCCAGAAGTGCGTAGTACTCTGGCATCGGTGCGTGCAAAGCTCCCGGATGAACAGGGGGGTTGGCGACATGGGTGTAGTGCTAAAGCGCGAGGGTTAGGTTGAGCTAAAATACCACTCTGAACATGGGCACGGGAACATACCTGACCGGACCCGCCGCGGCCATTACTTAACATGAGACTCCTTGGATCAGCATATGCCATTACGAAAGATCAGGAGCGGCAGATGGGGTGCAGGATTAGTTTTGCGATGATGCCTACCACAGTGGGCGGGCATGGTCACATTTATATGCCGATGCGTTCGACAAAGCGTTCAGACCCGCTAGGTGTGATCATCTACCCCAAGTGGCGTGGGTCGGTCAAAGCACCACCGTTGGGTCAAAGCGGTCACAGAGGCATATTCAGCGCCCAGGATGGCGGGAATGACCCCTCTAATTAGCTGACGAGATCTCACTGCAGAGTAAACATAAAAGCGGTACTTATCAACAAGGTTCCTGTTTCGTTGTGAGGTGAACTGTGGCCTCAAATGGACGCGTGAGGACACCCTAGTGACGGGTCCGCCGTCCAGTCGTTGAGACCGGGATTGTGCATCCACTCCTGAGCGGTCGACGTCTACTAAGTCACGCTGGTAATCACAATAACAAGAGGAAGAGGTCAATGTGGAGTCATTAGCTTACGGTGGTGAATCCAAGAGCCTCCCGCCATGCGTTTTCTTGAAAGAGTATAATATACAACCCCAAGAATACAACAGTTCATTGAGGAATCTCCGAGTCCAGACTCCACAACGATGCATGAAAAACACCATGATCGTCGCCTGACTTATGCGCAAAGTGCCACTTCAATGCGTTGCGGAGCGTCTGCGGAGGTATGGCACTCGTGGATTGGCGCGAACACATTACTGGCTTAGGCCTTGCGGGTGCGAGAGATCCAGAGGACGATACTTTAGAACATCAGTGGTTGAGTTTTCGTTCTGTTTCGTTCAAGTTTCGCGGATCTTCCAGTCAATGCTGTGCCCCGGCCCGAGGTTCGGATGCTGTAAAATGCCAGTGGCCCATTGATTTCGCAGTGGACAACGATGTAACCACCTGCAACCAACTTGGGAACGAAAGGAATAGTCTCACATCCCTTGAAGAATCTAGAGTTGATTCTTCCGGGCGAAAGATGCAATCTCCAGCGTCTGATTCATCATTACTATTCTACAACATTTCAGAGAATGTAATATACATTACTGAGTCCTCTCATCCATGACAACACACTGGAAGAGAAGCGGATGTTCATAACTTCGACTGGATAGAAATCCGACGAGGTCGCTGTGCAACAGTGACCTTGGGGAACGTGATCGTCAAAAGACCGTTCTCCATCCTTGCCCTAACATCCTCAGGCATTAGCATCGAAACTGAGACCCCTCGTCGCAAGAATGAGTACATCCTCCGACTTCATGCCAGGCAGGTCAAACGCCGCTGTTAACGTATTGTTATCCTTGGACTCCTGGATATCCATTTTGGATAAGGTGGGAAGTGAACCAACTTGAAACACTTAGTAACCGAGCAAATGGAGCCTACCTTGGACGGAGCGTGTCAAAAGCCTCAGTCACTTGGTGGAGGTGCATCCAACGTCGACCAAGTTGGAACGCCAGATTCGATCGTTCAACGCTTCGTCAAAAAGACGATCATACTTGGAAAAAGGGGTGCAATACAAGCGCCTCAAAAGACATCGTAGACACAAGGAGATGATCGAGGAATCGTATGCAAGTGTAAGAGGAAGTTTGTTGGAGATACTGCTTGTGTTCTTTCGCGCGGTCCCTTTTATAGGTTCCTACATTGCGCACTTAAATCGATGATAGAAAACCTGGGCTGTTCTGGAGTGTTCTGATGCGAACGAGTCCATTCGATAGCCTTCGAGGAGGCTCGGATCTAAGTGTTGAATTCCCATTTTGAACAGTGGGTCCGTATTGACAGTTGTTTGCAAAGTAACAAGAAAGGAAGCTCCGAATATTCCATGCTTGTAAGTACTTCGATTTGTCGCTCTGCGAGTACAGTCGAGTCTTGCAGAGTACCCACACATGCCTTTGGTGCGGCAATAAAGAAATTTGGAGTTGAAATTATACCCATTTCCTACGAGCAATCGTCGCACCGTGACGCCACAACACCTTTTAATTTTCAAACGGTAGGCGTCAGCCTAGCTCCATTAACCCAACGAATCAAAACGTGGCATGTCATCTTCTGCGAAAAGACGAAAAGAAGAGGGGGACACACACAATTTCCGATCCTTATTAATAGTTGCGGTGGTTGCATCGTGAAACGCTCGAGAAGCCCTTCGAGTTTTGGAGGTAGGTGGGATATAGATCTCCCAAATGGATCAAGTCCGAAACAGCGATCTCCGCACGGATCCCAAAGAACTCCGAAGTTTCACATCTGAGACCCGGGACGAGAGCTTGAATCTTACTTAAGATCAGCAAGGATACCATACGAGTAAACCCCGCGTTCGGTGGCGATACGATCGCACAATGCACCGCTTGCCAGTGGCATGAGCAAGACAGCGTAAATGCAGAGTAAGAGCGAAACTATCCATGACAAGCAGATTCAAAGGGGGAGTTCAAGTTGGGCGGGACGATGCGTGCGGAGCGCCCCGTTCTTCTGTCAGGGGAAGAGCAGCCTCGATCGCGGATCTAAAGTGGCATGGCAGAGAAAATGTTGTTGGGCTGAACGGTCGTGCTCAAAGAGTGACGATCGGCATCCTCGGAATCCACAGCTGACAGAGTGGATGTCGAGGAAGACAGGAGTCGGTTTCTCTCAGCACAAAACATGCATACCTGTTGAAAACAGAGCACAAATCAAGCAATATACTGGTAAGCAGGAGACTTACCATAATGTTGTTCGCGCTCGTTGCAACAGATCAGGTCCACTGTTGGGTTGAACAGGGAGACAAAGAACAGTCGTTCCTGGCGCATATTCCATTCATTCCGAACCAATGATCACTCTGGCATTAAATAGCGTCGCATCGTTAAAACAAACCGTGTCAGCTAAACGTCAATGGAAGCCGTACTACAAGGACATCCACGCCGATGTCCAGTGTGCACGCAAAAAAAGTCGATCACCACTATGAGACGCATCCGACCACCTCGGTGACTCGTGTCGACGAGTGACAAACAAGTTACACACTTGCAGCTTTTTCGTCATCCTCGTCCTCACGTACCTCACCACCTTCGTCCTCCATGATCGCGTCATCACGTCCACCACCTTCTTCGAAGGCAGTCTTGTGTTTCTCGAACTGAGAAGAGTGGTTTCTGTGTACCAAGGTCAGCCTCGTTGAACGAAAATGTCAAGAATTGGAGAGGGAAAGAGTGGTGACATACTCGGGCCCAAATAGTGTCACTAGGAGCACATATGCAGAGACAGTTCCGATGAAAATTCCCTGCACAGTCGCGTAATCGGCAACCAGCTTGGTCTGGCCGTTTACCGTGATGCTCGTCTTCAAGTTGCTTGCACCGGCTGTACAGGGTAAGTGCGTTATACGAATGACAATGGGAGGTAACACCCACTCGCTTCAATTTGCGAAGAGGCGGAAGAAACCATCTGGAGAGATTAGACTAAGTTTGAACCAACTTTCCATCAAAGAGAACGTATAACGCACGTTTCCAAGCTGATATGCGACACCGGGGAACGTCGCCCGGAAAGCTGGAGGGGACATCTCCGCAAGTTGAATGGGAATCTGCAGGTGGAGCCTTCGGTTTAGCAGCAGTTCGGCGAGGTGAGCGTAATTGAGATACGTACAACTCCCCATGCACCTTGAACACCGAATTGAATCCAGAATGCGCCAGCTGAGAGGGGACCGAAGGTGCTGGGGACGATCCACAGAGGTATAAATGCTGCAAGGTGAGCGGGAATCATGAAACGATGTCAGTTAGCAAGAGTGGCGGCGGAGGATCCAACGAAGCGATACATACCTGCGAGGAACAACACCATGATGCTGAAGGAAGAATAAGCAAACATAAAAGACGGCGTTTCATGCTACGCACACAATGGTGAGTCGACGTCCAATGTATTGACTTGCCCAACCAGCGAATGTGCCGCCGCTACAACAGCGTAGATGAAAAACGATAAGATCCGAGGACCTGTAAGCCTGGAAATGCCTCGCTCAACGTTGTAACACTTACGCGATAGCGCCCTATGATACAATTCAGTAAGTGCACGGACCATAGAAGTCGAGATAGACATACACAGTTGCCGATGATGGTGGCGACGGTGGCATCATGGGGAGAG
>JBBPLD010000313.1:0-11906 GCA_038089555.1 Chalciporus chontae | reverse complement strand
GGCCTACACAAATCCTAGGCCAGGCCATAGGCCCTGTCAGGCCCAACACTTGGGCCTGGCTTGGCTTGGCCCAATTAAGGCTTGGCCCGAGGGCTTGGGGGCTTCAGGCCCAGCCCGTCCATCACTATTCCCTTGTGACCCCATGACGTTTTGTACCCGGAATCGGGTATTCCGGACCGGAGTTACGTCGGACCGTTCCGAGCACATCTCCACCCATCTACTTAAACCCTGGACTCACTTCCAGAGCACCTCAGTCGTTTCCGCCTCTCTTAGGCATCGGCTGAGGTCAGTACTTACTTTCTTTCCTTACTTTGTGTTACTCACTGTACTACCTAGTATCGTTAGGTGAATATAGTCGTTTCCGCCTCTCTTAGGCATCGGCTGAGTATCGTTAGTCTTTAATATTTCCTTCTGTCGTGTCTTTCTTGTGACAACCCAACGTCGTATCCGTCTGTCGTAACATGGTCGTTCATCCGTCGTGGACTGTCACCGAGGTTGATAATGAGGATTCACCGTCAACTGCTGTCGCCTCTGTCCGTCATCTCTGTCAAAATTTTGAATTTATCCAGATGAATCAATCAGAGATCCCTATGATGAGGAGGTGGCCAGCAGGCCCAGTTATGCTCGTTAGGTTTCCTACTTTAAGCTGCTTGACTTGTCACTTTCCCGCCGTAAGTATGTCTTGTATGTATGTGATCGCCTCGCGCCACAACATTCGAGTAAGTCATAATTGGCGTAAACCCCAGCTTACTTCCATTTTGGAAGGTCATCGCTGTTCAACTGCATGTCACGACCACTTACTTTTTGAGTTTCGTGAAAGGCGGATGCGCAATCTGTCAGGTCATCACACCGTTACTCGCGAGGAGTGTACCTTTCGTCTGGTTGTCTCGCAGAACTCTCGGCTGTGGATTGACCGTGGTCAAGGCTTTGTGACATCAGCATATCTTTGCCAGTATAGCCTGTCTGACTCTTTCACTGACCAGAGTATCAGAGTTTCTATGTCACTCCCAAAACTTTTAGATGATTTTGTGTCTACCGATTCCCAAGTTCGCTCTTTGTTGCTTTCTCATCGTCTTGCGAGTTCGAGCAGTTCTAGTATCGAAGAAATTACGCATCTGTTACGGCTACACTCGTGTCGCGAAGGATGCATTCAATTCTATCCATTTGTCCCTCGATCATATGATTTTCATCCGCCACTGTCCTCTTGCCGTCCTGAACCTGATGATTTCCCTTTTTTCGTTGACCAACGCTTACGTGAGGATATTATTCTAGATTGGCAACAGTGTATGAGTCCAGAGAATCAGAAGCGATCACCTTGTGCAGTGTGCAGTCATCGATTCTCTTCTGTTGACCTAACGAGTGTTCATGCGGGCGAGGTTAACCTTACGTTGCTCCGAAATGATCTGTTGCCTCCGATCACATTCCCGACGACGTATGCTTTTCACCTGTACAATCGAGCAATTTTATGTCCGAAAGGGTTGCGTGACCGTTGGCAGCTCTCCGCAATGAATCTTTGTTCTTCTTGTCATAACGCGCTGTTTCGCAACAGGAAGATGCCTCTCGATGCGTTGGCCAACGGACAGTATTACGCATATGACGAACTTCCCGAAGATGTGAGGGTTGCGTTCGGAAAAGCGTCTCTGTTTGATTTGATGTTGGTGTCCCGTGCTCGCGCCTCCAAGATAAGCTATCTGTTCAGTCACCGTGGTCGACACTTTATTGATGCACGAGTAGCGCAGGGGTTTGTCCGCGGTAATGTTGCAGTCTTGCCTCAAGATACACTTACGTTGCGGGATGTAATTCCGCCAGGTCCTGATGAGATCGCACAGGCTATGTGTGCCCTGTTTGTCGGGTCCGATACGTATGTTACGAAACAGAGTATCGAAAAGTTAGCTCCTGTACTTGTTAACAAGAGAGTCGTTCGTACATTGGCCAATTTCTTGGTTGATAATAACCCGTGGTATCACGGCCAGGTTTCTGTTGATCAGAATAACATCAGCGCTCTCTACGAAGGGGAAGGAGAATCTGGCTTGCCTGTCGCGGTTGAGTTGTGTTTTCTGTGAGACTTGGGTGATGCGTCTGCCTCCACAGGATATTCTCCACATGACGACGTCGCAGATGATTCAGATTTGCTTATTAATTCGGTCGGATATACAGAAGGCGACCATTCCGCCGTCAACTTACGTTTGATGAAAGTGTCCGCTCTTGCTCGTTGCTTGGATGGCAAACGTTTCGTCCAGGTCCGCAGTGGTAGCAGATACGTCAATGAGGACAATCCGGCTTTGCTGTCTTGGTTGTTTCCTCACCTAGACCCTTTTGGTATCGGGAGTTTCAATGACCCTAATAGACTTCCAGAAAATTGATTAACATTTCCTCGTCAGGTCAAAAATTTGTTGTTGCAAGACAACTCACCGTTTCAGATGGACCCAACGTTTGCGTATGTTTGCTGGAACATTATTCAACGACGAGAGCTTAATCGTTCGTTGTCTTTTCGAGTGGGTGCGTCAGAACAGTATAGCATCGGTAAGATGTTATACGAGATCGCACCTGCCTTAACCGACCTTCTTCGTGTTTGGGAAACCAATCCACATTTTACTCCTGCTACCGACATCCAGAAAAAGGCTATGAAGGTACTGAATAAATTGCAAGTCTTTACACGACATAGCAAAGGAACTTCGGGATACAAACAGAATCGGCGTAACGAAATTTGGGCTTTGGTACGGAAGTTTGGCACCCCCGCGTTGTTTGTTACTATCAACCCTTACGACATAGCAAACCCATTGCTGGGTGGACTGAAAGACATAGACGCTGTTCGTTGGAGATCTATGTCGAGTACCGAACGCGCGATTTTCGTCGCCAGCAATCCTGCACTGGCTGCTCAGTTTTTCAATACGATAATCAGTCATTTCTTGGGATCAATCGTACGTGTCGGTGACTCACGTCCTGGGCTGTTTGGTAAATGCATCGCACATTATGGCATGGTCGAGGCTCAAGGAAGAGGTTCCCTACATTGCCATATTTTGCTGTGGTTGAAGGGTTCGCCTAATCCACAGGCTTTGAAGGATCGAATGTTAACTGATGAGGGTTTCAAGCAAGATGTTATTCGGTGGGTAGAGTCGCTTGTTAAGTGTGAACTTCCCGGACAGACAGCAGTCCAATCGGTGTCGGAAGCCACCCGTCCTTCGAGGTCAGATAACGACTATGATCCATGTTTGGAGCAACCACCACAGCTGGCATTGTTGACGTGCGAAGAGTTCGGGACTGCGTACCAAGGGTTTGTCAAGCGACTGGTAGAGTACTGCAACTGGCATGTACATTCAGACACTTGTTGGAAATATCTGCAGCCTGGCGAGCCACACGATGACGCCCATTGTAGGATGCGGATGGATGGGGATACACGAGAGGTTACGGAAGTCGATCCAGTGACGTTTGCTATTTCCTTGCGACGGCTGCATCCCTGGATTAACAATTACAATGATTTGATGATGTTCTTGTTACAATGTAACATGGATATTAAGTTTATCGGTTCGGGTCCTGATGCGAAAGCTCTCGTCTATTACATTACGGATTACATTACCAAGAGCAGTATGACTGTCCATGCGGGGTTGGACGCTGTCAAGTATGCAGTTCGTCGTAATGAAACGGTCCACTTTGACTCCGCCTTTTTCGACTCTCATGCCAAAGACAAAAGTCTGTTCGTCAAATCACTGAATGCACTGATGGCAAGGCAAGAATTGTCTCACCAGCAAGTTATGGCATACATGGTAGGTGGGGGGGACCATTACAAAAGTCATACGTTCGTCACTCTAAACTGGAGACGCATCAAAGACTACATCCGACCTCGCGACGAGATCATTGAGGTTGAAAATGAGGAGCACGTACCTTCGACAGAGCGCGATGACGTCACTTTTACATTAGATCATGGAGAATTGGTTGAAGACGACGTACTGACAGATTACTTGTGTCGTCCCGAATCAGGCACTTTTGATTCAATGTCCTTATGGCGCTTCATGGAAGGAACTGAAAGAATTTACGTTTCCGAAGAAAGACGTCGTCTGGGAAACAGTGATGATGAACCAGCGGAGAACAGACGAGGAAGGGTCCCTAACGAACGTGGTGAATTTACTGCAGCTCACCCAAAACGAGAAACGTTGATGCTGCGACTTAGGTCAGAACATCGTGTCGTTGTTCTTGTGGCGAAAAGAATATTGAGTAGGCCGCCTGGCGGTCCATTGGAATCTCCTTGGTGTCGAACGATGTTAGTGTTATTTAAACCTTGGAGACGATTGCTTGATCTCAGATCTGACGGAGAATCCTGGATTGCCGCTTTCGATTCATTCACTTTCCACGAGGGAGACAGGGAGGTGATTTGCAACTTGGGTGTAGAAAACGAGTGTAAGGATGCCCGTGATTCCGCAAGTGCGGAGCGAATGAGACGTACTTTAGGCACTTTGGCGGTTGATTCCAGCACCATTGTTGACGGTCACGACCTAGGTACGCTCGAGACCTCATTGTCAAACGTCGCGAGTGACGAGATAGATAATGATAATCTTACGGAGGGTTTGTTGGGGGGGACGGATACTTTACCCATTGCTTCTTCTACTGAGGAGGTCATTCACGTTCTGGAACGAGCCAACATGTTCAACTTCGATTGCGGATCTTTTTCGGAATCGTCATCTCTCGATGTGTCGTCTGTATTGACAGAAGATGATGGGATTCAGTTGAAGATCTTCAAAGCTGCAATGGCGCTTATTCGTAAGCGGAAACGACCTGCAAATGACGAAGGTCAAGATGATGAGCACTCTAGACCGGTCAATCGTTCCAGAACGGAGGTGGAACCCACGACCACGGTGCAATCATTGAATGTGAGCCAAGGACGTACGGACACTACTCAGCAGGATCGTTTAGCGCTTCAGTCAGCAAACAATGAAATATCGCTCCACGAGCTAATAATTGAGTTTGCGTTAGATGAAAATGAGGAACAGGAGCGAGCCTTTCGTATTGTCGGAGATCATTTTCTCACTGGATCCCTTGACCAATTGTTGATGCACATCGCAGGGAGTGGCGGTACGGGCAAGAGCCACGTCATAAATGCTATACGGAATCTTTTTGGTCGAGCAGATTCTGCGCACAAGCTTAAAGTCACAGCACCTACCGGTTGTGCAGCTGTTCTGATCCGAGGAAATACCATCCATTCTTTAACTTTCCTTCCTAATGGAAGGGGTTCAGTCAAGCAAGGCGAGCTGGAAATCATATGGAAAGATGTTACATATTTGATTATCGACGAGATCTCGCTTGTGTCAGCACGACTACTGGCAGATGTCTCACGTCGCCTCTGTCTTGCCAAAAGTGCTGACCCTGTTGCTGCGCAGAAGCCTTTCGGCGGCGTGAACACAATATGTACTGGCGACATTGCTCAACTCAAACCTGTGGCTGAATACGCTCTGTTTAGTCATCAGTTGGTTGGTCGGCTAAGACCGAACGTGGCGGAAATGAGCGTCGGTCAAGATGCCCTCCATGGTGCTCACATTTGGTCACAGATCGATACAGTCGTTATCTTACAGAAAAATATAAGAGCGCAAGTAGATCCTTCGTTTGTAAACTTACTTGATCGTGTACGAATAGGTGAGGCTTGGGACGGGTTCTCGCCAAAGACAGCCATTCAACGTGGCGTTGGAGATAACTATGCTGAGTCTGATTACGATGTATTGTGTACCCGTATGTTACAAAACCTGCAGGCAAGCAGTCCCACCGAGCTATCACTTTTTAGTATGGCACCTGTCGTGGTTGCGCAGAAGGTCGTAAGAGATGCTATTAATTTTCGTAAGGCGAGAGCCATTGCCAAAGCCCGCAATGTTACACTAAGCCTGTACTGTTCTCGAGATACGTATCAAAAGAATACTTTACCTATACGATTACAGAAGGTTCTATGGACCCTCGATACAAGCAAAACTGATGACAGTATTGGGCTGCTACCGCTTTTCGATGGTATGGAAGTGGTTGTGACCGAAAATGTCGCAATCCAACATTCAGTGGTGAATGGAATGCAAGGTGTTCTTGAACGTGTCCAATATTCGCTTGACCCACATGGAAACAGATATGCAGATTGTGCCTATGTTCGCATTAAAGATTGTAATATCGGCGTAGTTCCAGATGATCCCGATCTCGTACCTATTTTTCCCGTTAGGGGTACATTCAAATATGTGGATGCTTTGAATAATGGTTCGTTCGCCATCCATAGATACCAGTTGCCACTTTTACCTGCATATGCTTTCACTGACTACAAGTGTCAGGGAAGGTCATTGACGGCTGTCGTTGTAGATCTCGCGAGCTGTCGTAGTCTCCAGAGCACGTATGTTATGCTCTCGCGTGCAACACAGCTTTCCGCGTTAGCTGTACTGCGTTGGTTCCCTGCAGGAAAGATTTATCAACGATTACCTGAGGAATTTCGGATTGAAATGGCGCGGTTAGCTGAATTGGACAGAGTTACAAAGGTTAAGTTTCAAACTCGAGCTCGACATTGAAAAGTATGTGTCTTCCAAATCACACGCTCGGAGCTACTCACTTCATTACCATTCACGGCCGTGACCGTTGAGATACCGCTGAGGCACTTCACCCGACACCGACCGATCAACTGGCGTACGGCGAACGTAAGACTTCATTATGATTACCTGCTGTGGTGCAACCGTAGCGAGACAGGTGTACGATCAACGCATGGTATCGTCACTTACCTGAGATGAAACAGTGGGCCTCCGAGGCAGTCTGTGTTACGCTCAAAATGTGGTCACCGGCAATATCGCTTCTGTGACTTCAACGGAGATGCTCCCCTTTGTGGTGCCGCAATAGGGTGGCTTTCGTCTCGGCCTGTGTTTGCCTTATCCAAGTTCGGAATAGGGGAGCAAGGATGAGGCTTCGGAGCGGATATAGGTGTCGGATCGTCATAGGTTTCCGCAGCGACTAGGGAGAGAGTTAGTAAATTGGGACATGGGAATGGAACCAGACTTGGCAAATAAGTTCCTCTGTGATTACGCTTCGGTGGCGTGTTTGATCGCAGCGACAGGGATGCCGAGAGAAGACAAAAGGAAAATCCATGGATAGGAGTTACAACCTTTCACATGTTCCTCCTGAATGTCATCGCCACATGTACAATGATCGTACCTTCTTTACCTTATCCATACCTTGTGCCTCGAAAATGTGCAAGTGATTGCAATCTACGACTTGTATAGATAATCATCGTTCTTCAAGGTGACGGACTCAGCATCTCTCTCTTGGCTTCCATTCCTACCTGCCATCATGAATGTTGTCCGTCCACCCAAACGTTCGTTTGCTACTCGAGGGGTCCAAACTGGGGAGGAAGATCTTATCGGCAGTGCTCAACCACTGTCTGATTCCGTTCAGTCCAAGGATGTCCAGGCGTCATCGGCAAGCACGGCCTTGGAGGGTTTGCCTTTCGCGAAACATTCTCCGGCGTTGCGGTCTGCAATCGTCCAAGCATTAGGCTCTGACAGCTCCATTGCTTCCTCCCGTAAGGAATCGAGGTCAAGCTCGCTTCCTCCAATTGCTGCGTTGGATGATAGCCGTGAGGACGTCTTGGAAAGCGACACCGGATCTGTGCCGTAAGTCGCGAATACTTTTCGACCTGTAAGATACTTCCAGCTCAATTCATGCTATTGCTCGAGGATAGCGATCAGGATAGCTTGGAAAGCGAGAAGGGATCTGTATCGTAAGTCAAGGATACTTTTCAACGTCAAAGATACTTGATCGTTCTGAAAGATCGAAGCGTGCAAGTGCTTCACCCGAAGCAATACCTCACCTGGCGGAATCGCGTGAAACGCTACAATCAGAATCGTACGAAATCTTTCTAAATTGTCTTGTAAAGTTACTGATTCGGAGTCATTCAGTAACATTCTTCAGTCGTTAGATGATAAACCTCTCAGTGCCAAGGAACGTCAGGCGGTCATCAAAGCATGCGATGCGGAGTGGTTTAAGAAAGATCTTGACTTTGTGCTCAGCGTCGCAGGTGGCTTGACCTTCAATCGTGTTATTCGGTTGTGGATCTGTATTCAGGAACGCATGGGTTTTCCTGATTCGCATGGCAGGGTAAGTGTTCGAATCATTGAGAAGTCGTGTACTCACATCTCGGTTGGCATATCAGGAAACGTCGCACAAGTTATCCACTGTCAAACGACCTGAAGTTTACAAACGATGGATGAGACTTCATCGTCCTCATACGAACCACTTCCTCATGGGTCTGAAGCTATCGTCCTTTGCGGACCAGTTTCGGGGGTGGTGGAAACATTTACAGTCGCCATCCCGCGAAGCGTCATCAGTTTCTCGCACAGACTGGTCTCAGCTCTTGCGATGAGGGTAGAACGGTATCACCTTGCTCGTTATCGGTTTAGCATGGCAGATGAGGGTTTTTAGAGTTCCGCATCGGCGTCACGCAGAGCTGTTCGAAACCTTACAGGAGGTGGAACGGGCGTTCAACCAGATGCTTGCTTCCCTTTCTCACCAAACGGTCACCACCCCTTCAGTATCAGAGTCGTCTTTTGATGCGTCGTCCGCTACCGCGAAATCCCGTGGGAAGCGTGGTCGAAAAAGTCATTCCGAAGCCTTGAACGTTAGCAAGAAGAAGAGACGATTGGTGTAGATAGGTTGTTTCAGATCGACAGCGGCTCTTTTGAACCTGTGTACTTATATCGTTTTCTGGTCCAACGTGTAACAATGGGTTTCCCCGCGACTTCCCCGTATACGTTGCACTCAGACGGGTATTACAAGTCAGTGAATATTGCTCCTGCTAATCAACGTCGCAAGCGTGGTCGAACGACAGAAATTGGTACACAATTCTATTTCTCTCCCCTTCAGGTGGCGGAGGGACATTCCCCATTTATTGGCAATGTGGAGGCGCTGTGACAGACGTTTCGTATGCAGGCAAGAAATTTTCCTGGGGTGCTCTTCGTATCGCCCAACGTGTGGTTCCCTTGGTGATGTGTGTTTCAGCGCAATGTCTTACTTCAGAAGCCTGTGTCGGTCTACTTAAATCCAGAGGAGACCATCGAATGCACTGAGCAGCGTCGAAATGTCGTCTATCTCTTTACAACCGATTATTGTTCACGCAAACGACACCTCGTTCGCCGGTGTGTTCGCGAACAGTTGAGCTGTTTCCTTGCCTTTTTAAACAATGTGGAACTGACGATGGGCAGTATCTTTCGCTGGAGGGTTAGTAACTGTCGAGGCGTACAAAACTCAGTTCTCGACCAATCTCATCGACGGCCAACTTGCATACCATATATCCTCTGCGTTTTTGCGTGGCACGGAATCCTCCCGCGAATTGTTGTTTCTCAGTAAGAGACATTAATTCGAGCCCTGCACAGTCTTCATCAACTTGTTCTTTAGACCTCTTGCTCGACATCGCCAAGCGAGGGTCCTTGATTCACCTGTGCGGTTTACGTGACCTTTGGCACCTACTCTATGTATTGTCACGTGCGTTCGACAAGCAGGCTTTGGTGTTCCAATCGTTTGCACACCAGCCTGGCTGGGATCTCGAAATGCCCGGGCTGGAGTGTCTGGTAACTTGGGAAGAATTGGCGGAGTGGAGTCGTTCTGGTTTGACGCCACTTCGTTGAATCGATTGGCACACATATGATCTGGCTACGTGAATGTAATGTATGCGCTTATCACGCTGGGAGAGTCAGAGCTTAGCTCATTAAGCACAATCCCAGCGAACAGGAGAGCTCGCAAGCAAGGTTACATTTTGTCGTGACGTACGGCACGGATTAGATACAGAACACAGCGAACTTTACACATCGATATCAAACGAAGAACTCGCACCGTCCATAGTTACGAATGGTTTCAGGGGTTCGTAAGTTCCGTCGCACGACTCCCCACCCAAATGCCATACGACTGCCCTCCGATCCTTAAAACAGTGTCGTTCCTCGGTATCCCCCTTGTCCATGCTGCTGTGCCATCTTATTTGAAGGTACAAGCATCCACTGTCGAACGTTGACCTGATGGTATGCGGACAATAGAAACTGACCCGGCATTGATGGGACATCCCCCACGTTAACAGAGTGGTATTAAGTTGATAACCACGGCGCATATATTTGCGAAGTCCAGCTACAACGCCTGAGGGGGGGGGTTGGCCGTCGAACCGCAAAGGATTGACCATCGAAAGTCCGTGCGTTGTCAGCGTAGGATAGGCGCTAAAAAATCCGTACGCGCTGATGTAGTTCATGCATCAGGAAAAATCTCCTATGCCATTTGGCACCATATGTAGCTATATATAGATATTTGATGATATAATTCACTATAGGTGCTCTATGGCCCCTATGGCACAAAGGCAAAAGTCCCCCTTAATATAGCATCATATAGCATCATATAGCACCATATAGCACATATAACAAGCCTCTAAGCAGGCCTACTTTACCATAGCAATAGATTGCTACATGTGCACAAATGGCACTACATGGAAAAGTCAAAATTATTTTGGGACTTTTCCTTTTGATGCCATTTTCACTCTTTGTACGCTCATGGTCGCTCAATGATAAATAGATAAAACAATCAATATATTTCATGAAAAAACAATGTGGAGACAAATGGGAAGGGGGGAACGGGGGCAATCACGATATGTTTGGTGCTAAGAATCTAACTAGCTAAAGCAGGCTTCGCCTTGGCTTCTAGATTAGCAAAATCAAATGAATACGTGGAAGAGGCCACAGCCTGAACGCTAGAAATAAAAATGTGTCAGACATGTGAATGCAGAATGTAGCAAAACATACCCAGTGTCCTCTTGAATCCGCCTCTGAATCATCTTGAGGTATGTGGGCGACTTTTCCTCGAAGACCTTGAGCATTTTGATGTAGTCCTGGAATCTATTTAAAAAATGAGCGGCAGTGGCGGTGAGCACAAAAATCTGACTTGGATCTGAAAAGCGAGTCGTTGAACTCCGGGGCGGTGCCAGTACCTAAGCCGGTGAGGACGCAGTTGATCTGAGGTTGAAAGAAGAGAGTGTCAGCAAGTAAAGGGTCATACTAGTAGATATTGAACTTACCGCTGTTGCCACCAGGGCTAGTTGGCCGATGGGAGCATCAAGGTACGGGTTGGAGGGTAAGTTTCCCAACCTTGTTCCCTCTCCTCTCTGGCCCCACCATTGTGCCTTGATGAGTTGTGCGAGGATGGGATGGGCCCAAGGCCTATCCTCATCGCACGTACGTTCCTATGCAGGAGTTCAGTGATGATAGTATGCTGGAGGTGAAATGGGTACTTATCTTGAGGTCAATGCCGCTGTGCAGCATCTTCCTTCCATCCACCAACCACCTGACTGCGGAGACCAGGTTGTCTCCCTTGAGTCCTCCGGGCAGACCATATGCGTGAGGAACAGCTAGGCGAGCCTTGGCAACCAGCTCCCCTCGCAGCTGGGTGACCCCACCCCAGGCCTACGATTGGAATTGGTGAGTATGAGATATGTAAAGACTGCGTTACTTACATAGTCAATAAGGTCCTTTTTTCTGTTTTCATCTTCTAGGCCATCAAGGAAGGTGCGGAGAGCCTTGTTATTCTTGCCAACGTCGACCAGGCTCTTCCAACAGAGCTCTTCTTTTTCCACAGGAAGAGGGAAGGCATTGGTGAGCGAGATATATTGGCGTACCATCGAATGTCCATGCTTGGCAATACGTGCAGATCGGGGTGTGGAGAAGGCAGACAGGGTGACCTTGCCTGCCTGCCGCTTGCTGGTTGAGTGAGATGCGAGGATTTTCTTTTTTTCTTCATCTTGCTTAGGCCCGACTTCTATCTGCATAATATAGATAGTAATATTAGCCCTGTATAGATAGGATCCAAGAAAAAATACCTCGTTGCCCGTAACGTCGTCTTCTCCACCCTCTATCTCGCCCTGTTCCTGCTCCTCC
>JBBPLD010000312.1:0-12123 GCA_038089555.1 Chalciporus chontae | reverse complement strand
TTCTCTTATGTTCTTTCGCTTTCCATGCTTCGTCATCGCTGACTCATACATTTACCAAGCATGACTCATCCTTGTTCGTCATGACTTGTTCTTACACATTCCGACTCATTCTATGCCTGCCCTTAACACCGTTCCGTTACTTATATAAACCCTCGAGTTCTCTCCTGTAACACTAAGTTAGACCTACGCAATCTAACCTTGTTACTCCTCGTTCCCTTGAACCCTCTGAGAGTCACCGTCCAACTCTAGAACAGACGCTAGGCCTTAACGTGGACATCCCATCGTTAGGCTACACTTGAAATCCTTGTCCTTGACTAGGCTTTTGCGTCTACGCTTTGACCTACCCGGTACAAGCGTAACACCCAGTGTACTTCCTCGCCTGTGGGACTGGATTTTGTTCGTGGGAGAGCGAAGACTTTGGTGTGGAAACCATTGCGATCGGTGTCATCGCGTATGCCCCCGCGGGTGATATGTTCTGCGGGATTGAAGGCGTCGAGCCTCTGAAGCGTGAATTCGCCAACTCGCGCTGCGGTGTAGAAGGTGGTGGTAAGACAAGCGAAAAATGCTGCATCGAAAGGGTTGGTCTGATCGAGCTTGTCCTTAATGAGTGATATCATTTGGATGGTAACGGGTTTGCGCTTGTCTTGTTTGACTGCGAGCGGGGCGAGTTTGGCTACACCCTTCAACATGGTGGCTATTTGATCTTCGTGCAGTACCCATGGCAGTCCGTAAAGGGTGTGCCAAGCTCGCACGCCATAGATGTAGTTGTGAATGGCTTTGCCCGAGAGTGAGCCTGCTAGCGCTGAGATAAATGAAGCGACTAAAGCCGCCTTGGCTGGGGCACGATCTTTTTCCGGGACCTCTCTGCTATCGCAGAAAACGTGAAAAACAAGGAGCCCCGCACCGTATGTTGCACGGGTGCTCTCCGCCCAACCCTGCAGGGTAACAGCTTTGACTCTCTCCTGGAGTTCAAAAGTCGCTGGGTCGGAGTTGGGGACGGAGAGCGAGTCAGGGTGCGGGAGCCACTTTTCCAACCGATCTTTCGCTGCGCAGTGAGGGCGCAGTTCAGAAAGGGTGGGGGTGAGGTTCATTGGGTAGGGGAGGATGGGTTTTACGAGGCGCATGTTACCTGCTTTCGTGTTGTCAAGGGGAAAATGGTTGGGCGGTTGTGCGGTTCCAGACCCCGTGGTTGATAGCATGCGCAAATGCGTGAAATTTATATTAGACGCAGAGTGCGTCGCACTGAGGGTTGTCGAAATCGAGGATGTAGCTGTTGATCTCCTCGGGTATGGTGATCCGTGGGAGTAAAAACGCGGTGGGGGGATATTCGCCACGGGATGGTCCGTCAGCTGGGTTATCTGCGCTGGGGACGTATTTTGTGAACACCCGACGCGGAGGGGACGCCAGGAGGTTGTGTATCCTTCGGAATGTGGCGTTGGTGGGAGTGTTCCGGCTCCAACCTTTTTTCCAACCGTCGACGACTCCCTGGTTGTCGCAATAAACCGTGAGTGGCGTGCTAGATTGGTCAAGTGTAAGGAGGGTGCGAATAAGTAGCTCGAAACCGACACCCTCTGCCCACCCGATGTCTCGTCCGTTTGACTTCCAGTGTTTGTGCAGTCTCCACGCGCGCCACCTGCCTCCGATGACGATCGCCACGCCGTGACTGGTGCTGGCATCCGAGAAAGCTTGGTGATCGGTTGCGTGTGGGTGGTGTGGGATTGGAATGGGAGGTTTGGAGTCTAGTGCATGTATCCACCAGCGTAGTTCGTCAATTGTGCCGCTTGGTTGCCTACGTGGCATAAACAGTTTGTTTCCGAAAATTCCCAGCATCGACTGCAGTGAGGTGAGGTATGCACTGCCTTCGGGAATGACTAACGACGCGTGGGATAATCGCCCATGCAGCTTCTGCACCTGCTCAAGATTGTGCGCCGTCGTGCACAGCCAATCATGTATCGCATCAATGTACTTGACTCGCTTCGCTGGCGTAAGGGAGACAGTGCCGTTCTCAAGGTCCCAAGTGAAACCGATAAATGTTGGTGTCGAGGAAAAAGGTGAGTCTTTGGAGAGTTCCCAGGGAATTCCTAACCGGGTGGATATTTGATCGATGTGACTGAAGTCATATGCGTGCGATGTGATGGTACCGCTTGGGTGCTCTGATGCGAGGTCTCGAATGGTATGTGTGCAGTCTTCAGCAAACTCCTCATGAGAGCCATCAGCCAAGGCTTCTCCTTTGAACCACCAGCGACCGTTGTCTTTGTGCCTCCCGCCTTGCTCGCTGATAACGTGGGCTTTCAATTTGCGCCTCTCGTTGTAATCAATGATGGCATTGCGTGGTAAACGAAAGAAAAGATGGTCGTCTACCCAAGCAATTACGGGCCCAATGCCTGCAGCTCGAAATATATCTAGGCCAGCATCCCGTACCATGCCGTAAGTTCCAGCTGAGGGTCCATAGCCGAAACATAAGGATGTGTCTACTGCGAAGAGCGCGGGCTCGTTTGCGATGCGGACGACAAGCGCTGGCCATTGAGAAGGGTGTAACGGGATTGTGCGGTAAGCCTCGGCTACATCCCTAGTTGCTCCTTGAGTCCCTCGCGGTAGGGTGTGAATTAGCGTACATGTGGTGTGAAAGGTGCCCCATTCGCAGGGAACAGTGATGAGTCCACCTGCGAATTGATTGATGGTGCCTCGTCTGGCCGAGGTGAATTAGGGTGTGATAGATTTTGGATAAGACGAAATTTGCCTGGCTTTCCAGGCTTAGGTATTATGTTTAATGGGGAGGATTGAAAGGGTCCAACGAGAGTCTCGAGCGCGTCTCGAGTGAAAGGTCCTATGTATCGCTGTTTCGTAAATTCTTTGTGCAATATTTCGTCGAAGGCGTCATGATGTACGGTGATGGAGGGATTATTGGGTGGGGTAAAAGTCTGGGTTATGGTGGGTGCCCGTACGTGGAAGCCCTGCGTTAACTGCTCGAGTAGCATGGGGTATTTATGAGATAGTTTGAGATTTATTAACATGTTTCGCCAGCCATCTGCATTGTAAGGCGTTAATGCCTTACTTTGCAGACGCGCCGACAGCACGCTGGTGCAGGGGGCACTCTTGAGCACCGTGGTTGGTGTCTCCGCACCCTGAACATTCGTGGTTGTGTCCTTGGCCCGAACAACCATGGGGTCGTTGGAAGTCCCAGCAGAGGACTCGCCCACTCTTATTAAGCAGACGTCCTTGTTGGTCGCGCGTGCAATGGGTGGGTGCTGAGTTGTCCCACAGGGACGACATATTGCAGGGGGGACGATCAGGGCGGGCTTCATGCATTCCGAGGCATTTTGGGCAGGTCGATGTGAATTTGTTGTTGCGAAAGGGACGCCGCCGTTTGTTGTCATGACTACGGCTGCGCCGTGGTGATCTCTCTCTGGATGGTGATCTGCGGCGCACTGGGCGCGGGCCTCTTGCCAAGCCTGCAAAGCGGGGGGAGGCAGACCGCGAGGGTCGTCGGCCTCGGGTGTCTCGTGTAAATTGTCGCCCTCGTTCCGTTGGCTGGAAACGGTTGATACGTGCCTGGTCTATCTGGACGAGCGGAAGAAGCCGCACCATTGCACGTGACACAAGGGGGAAAGCAGCAGCGGGTGTAGTAGCAGCGATGATAGCAGCAGCGGTGATGATAGTGTGCCAAGGTGATGTTGGCAGCATAAGCAGCAGCGGCGTCGACATGGCATGGTTCGTGAACACAATGGGTTGTGGGGGTGCAAGAAAGAAAATTAGTTTGCGTATGATCCTGGTGTGAGCCGAAACGTACCTGTTCAAGGTTGGCTCGAACTTCTCTGGAGTCTAGCTCGCGTGCAATTTTGGCGAGGAGATCTTCATTGATAGTGGCGATGTTGTAAGCTTTGTGGAGCGCAAGCTTATCATGCCAGTCCGCGCGAGCTCGCGATGCGTAGTGCAGCAATGCTCTCTCCCCTCGCTCCCCTTCCTCTCGCATGGAGTGGTTGTCCAGGTTGTGAAAAAACCAATTGAATGAGTCAATGGCGTCGTCGCCCCATTTCGCGTTGTCTATGGCTGTGAGGAAAAGGTTCTTGGCGAACATGAACTCGCTATAAGAGAGCTGATGGTCGAGCTTCGCATTTTTGGATGCTGCGAGTGAACCGGCTGATCGTACGGTGACTTGGCCCTCCTCTGCTTTGGTTATTGCGAGAGTGTCGTTCTCGTCCAACTGCCTGACGATGCAAGCGGCTTCGCGCAATCCTTCCCTGGTGAAATACCAGAGTGGTACGTGCTTGCGCGCTTCGACGCGCTTGATTGCATAATCTGCTGGTCTGGCAGTGAGAGTGGCGGCGATGCGTGCGTCCCGGTCGAACGCAATGGACTGCGCACCCGCCTGCGGTGCTGCGTCCGCTGCCTGACCTGCCTGACCTCGGTCTCTTCTGGGGGCATCTTCTCCATTGGGTTGTGGTGCACCTCGGTCAGGTTGTTGTTGCGGGGGATCTCCATCTCTCTCCGGGTTTCCGTTGTCGCCCCGTTCTGGGCGTACTCCTCCCAGCCCAGTCTGTACCCATCGGTGCTCTAGGAAAACGATGGCTTCGTCACGTTCCAGCTGTTGCGCTGCCATTGTGAGTTCCACGAGGGCTGCGAAACCCGGCAGGGCAAAATCTGGAGGTAACATGGGGTCTTGTTCCATGGCCGGTGTGGGTGCAGTACCCTGCTGAGTTCAGACTAAACGAGTGTTGAGTGGACTGGAAAGGTGGCACTACGAGTGACTTGCCGCGCGAAAAGAAAGGAAGAGGTCGGGGCGCGGCTGATAGGCTGACTGGTTAGGGAACGGAAGAGAGAGAGCTAACGAGACACAGCCACTCGAGCAAAGACCAAATTCTATTCCTACTCGCGAACTCGTACTACTAGAATGACCACTTATGGAAACAATCTGGAAGGATACATATATATATTCCAAGTCATGCGACATGAGTCTGTTGATTTGAGTAACAAGTTCAATGGGAATGATTGCCTTGCACAGAAAGCATTGCTCCATAGTACTGACATCTGGCTGTATATGTACCAACTATAAGTTGCTGGTTCGTCCGATAGAGGATAGGCGTACATTATTATTGCGTCGTCATGGAGGGAAAACTGAAATGGTAAAATCTACAATGGAACCCCTTGTGAACGATGGTCTTCATCCCGACTCTTGGATCTGCCTAGCCCAAACTAATAAGAGGCATCTTCCTGTACTTGTCCGTGTCCTCCAATAGACGCCTTAGCCACATTACCTCCACGCTACGCTCTGCTTCCCACTGCTCATCCTCACTGTAATTCCGCTTGAACTTGCAACATCCGAAGTCTATAATAACCACCCTCGTCGGTTGCTCCGGAGGGGTGAAAAGGATGTTTGTCAAACCGATGTCGTCGTGGAGGACGCCGCGAGAGTGAAAGTTTTGGAGGGCCGCGATTAGTGACTCGCGAACATCAGGGGTGATTTCGGTGAGAGGCACATCTTTGAGAGTAACTGATGGAATATATTCGAGGACGATGGCAGGGGGGTGGATGGCGCGTTCGTCGGCAGGCAAGAGCTGGCCGTGCGTGATAAGGCGCGGGATATCGGAACCTTGAAAGTCTGCCAAATGCTCGTAGGCAGCCAGCTCCATCTCGTAACAATACGTGAGAAGACGGAGATAGTTCTCCTCACAGAGGACGGAATGGGCAGCGAGTTCGTCACCACTCATCTCATTGGGGTCTTCAGATTCGAAGAGGATATCCCACAGCTCGTCATCAGTGATTTGTGAGTTCTGGGGGCGAGCTACAGCGGCGGCCTGTTCGTTGGCCAGTTTCCACGGCATTGTCTCCAACTTGCCAAACCTGTCGTCAAGGAAGCGGGGGTCGTATATTTTAACTACCACAAGCTCCGTGTCTGCCTTGGCAAGCACAGCGACGCATTTTGTGACTGGGGTGAAAAGTTCGACGATGGTGAAGACGGAGTCGTCGTTGCGGTCATCGAAAGATTTCAAGGTGAGGGTTTGACCTGGAAGAAATACTTTGAGAGCATCTTCCGTGTTGGGCCTAGCATACTGAGGTGAGCTTAGTGATCACGACCCTAGCGTTGTGTTACCTCAGTGTGGACTCGTGGATCCCCATGCCAGTAGCAGCGTCGATAGTCAAGTGGCTGGATACTTCAAAGGGGTGAATGAATTCACATGTTTACGTAAAAGTCGGGGTCGATTTGATCCGCTGCTCAGCTCCGTCACTCATCGGACTGTGTGGCACCTTGACCGAAGAGGACGGTGAATGCATACATTCATTCAGGAGTCATGTCCAATGTCCCAACCTGGCGGCCCGAGTTATTAAAGGTATCTGAAGCGACGACTTACGAGCTATCCCAAGAGCTCAGTTGTAGTCACAAGCGACTCGAGCCTGAGAGCCTCGAGGTTAATTGGTCACTTATCCCAACCACTCGAGGTTCGGTTTTGAGATAACCCATTGACGAGCAAGAATACACCCCCTGCATCGCCAGTCACCTACTTGTACTGCTCCACACCCCGGGTGAGTTTACAGGCTTCATCATCGACAGAGAGGGACGTCCCCTGATGTTCGTCACCCTTCTCTTCGTTTCTTGATAGAGATTGATCAATTGGCATAATAGTGACTCTGTGTTGCATCGAGTGCCTTGAACGAAGCTCGGATATTGGTGGTACATACAATCCGAATGTCACCGCAAGTTCTCCTGACAAGTCAACGGATTCAAGTTTATACATACTTACTGAATTGCGCAACTGGACCGCTCGTCAGTCGCAGGCTTGATATCCTGCTCTATTCGCTGTCTCTCTTGTTCTGCATCGAATTCTTGTGCACGAGCAACTGCTAGAGCACGGGCGTCTTCCCTCCGTCTTTCGGCGAGCAATCTCTCTCGCCTCTCAGCTGCTTCCGCATATTTTCGTTCCCTCTCAGGAATCTCGGCCCAATAACGTTCGAGCTGCTCACGCCGCTCTGCTTCAACTCGTCCGTATTCGCGCCTCCTTTCCTCTTCTTGCCTGATTCTTTCTTCCTCCTGTCGCTTCTTGCGTTCTTCCTCCTGTCGCTTCTTGCGTTCTTCCTCCTGTCGTTTCTTGCGTTCTTCATCTTGTCTCTTGCGTTCTTCCTCTTGTCTCCTGCGCTCCTCCTCCATTTGTTTCTTGCGTCTTTCCTCCTCTTTGGCGCAGATTCCACAAGGCGGTTTGTTTGCTCGACATTCCCAAGTGATTTCATGTCCCGCCGAACAGATCGCATTCACTTTGTGTTTACACTGGAACGCGTCGTGGGGATCGATGATCCAATGACTACGGTCTGGGTGACACCTCATCACACAGTCGTGTCCGCACAAAAGCATGAAGCCACTGTGAGGACGATCTCAGAGAAACTCGATGCTTCTTACAGAGGGCTAAAAACCTACCACGGCTCCGGGCATCCACCATCTAGACAAGACTCATCGAAGTCGCTGGCACGTTTGAGCACGAGAGCACGCTCTGGATGCCTCTCACATCGGATTGGAAATCCTTGGTAAACGTATTGGCCTTTTTCGAGTAGAGAAAAAAACCGTCTCCAAAGCGCGCCACCTTTCCTGGAATGTAAAAAGGTTTGGGAGTTGCCGATCAAGATGAGTCCGTCTCTCGCTCGAGAGAGGAGTACGTTGAGACGCTCGGGGGAATCCATGAAACCGATCGCGTTGGATGTATTCGAACGCGTGAGGCTGGCAACTACGATGTTGCTTTCTTCTCCCTGATAGTTATCTGCGTGTAACGCGTCATCAAGGGGTGGGTTCATACGCGAACATCGGGCTTTACCTATGGTGGCCAGCCTGATCCCCGCTTTCTTCTTCTTTGGTTTGGGTTCGGGTGAAGTGAGCGCTGACAAGCCTGCACGCGCCAGATCCGACGAATCCATCTCATTCAAGATTGGGTCGTTATCGCTCATCAAAGTGTCGCGTAGCTTGTTAAGTTGACCAAGATACGGGGTAAGAACGACGATGTCCTCGCTATCGTACCCTTGCCGACCGAGGTAGCGAACTATCTTGAGGACCATCTCCGCCTCGTAACTGTTTTGCTTCGAGCCTTTGGCACCACCGTCTAGACGATCACCGATCAGGGCGTTGTTATCCTCCGGGTGAGTGTGGTCCACGAAGATCACGTTAGATTTTACCCCTCGAATATTGGGTCTGTTCGAAGTCGATAATTCGTCGGTGAGATCTGGATAAGTGAGCTCGCGAATGAGGGTAGATATCTCGGGTCGCATGCGATGCTGAGTGGATAGAGTTTCGTGAGGGTAACCCTTGAGCACCAAACGCTCGAAGAGTGACTTGTTCAGATCGAATCCTTCGCCCTTCTCGACGCTCAACTGATAATTGTTGACCTTTGGTCGTAACTGCCTTCGTGGTACAACATAGGGGGTATTAGTTGGTACGAAAGATTCATAGATATCCCGAGCTTACTTATGGTCCCCGATGAGTATCATCTGGTTGACAGATGGCGACAATGCAGTCAGGATATGACTTTCCAGTATCTCGCCGGCTTCTTCCACCAAAAGAACCTCTGGGCCAACCCTCTCGATGGCGTTAGCATAGATCGCTGCCCCTGTTGTCGTACAGGCGATGATCCTTTTCTTGCGTAGAGTTGCAACGGTCGACTCTGAAAATTCCGCCTTGATACTGTCCTGCATGTCATTGAAACTTCTGCCTGCCTCGCAAATGTCTTCCACGGTCCCGGCAGTGATCTCCTCCCGCCACTTGTCCAACGCAGTACGACGGGCCGAGCGGTCCATCCCCCAAATCCGAGCTGACGCTCTAACGTGTGGTCTGTCTTTCATAACCCCAGCATCCTGACACCTTTTCCACCGTTCGAAGAGATACCTTTCATTGACGGCTTGCCCGTCCGAGCCCACGAGCATCATTCCATCGTCGTACTCGAACGGCACATAGAACGCGCCAAAGTACTCCTCGTGCATCAGCTCCAGATGTGACATCAACTTCTTATCGTCGACATTTGACAACTCGTCGAACTTGTGTCCTAGCCGGTATTCGTGACCAGAAGAGATCATTTTCAGATGATCGATGTTTTCCCACTCGTAACTGAACCGGTCGCGTAGCTGCTTGTTGAGGCAGAGGTGTTCCATGGATCGTTTTGCTCTCCCGCCGAGGCGGACGATGGCATCGTCAGGAATGTTGTATCGCAAAAGGTCTTCGAGGAACTGATCGAGTGCATGGTTGGTGTAGCAGACGACGAGAATAGTCTGCGCGGTTTTGTCGTGTATTGCCTTGGCCAACAGGGCACCTATGAAGGATTTCCCTGTCCCTACCCGTGACGAGCCCGATCAGCTAAAGGCGATGCTGAGATCGAGGCTCCTCACCTGGTGGTCCTTGTATTAGCGAGACGCGTTGTTGAAGTGCTGCGATCATGGAATTCGCTTGAGAATCGTCGAGGTATACAAAGTTGGGGAGATCCAGCATGTCAAGGGAACCGTCTGATTCTAGAAAATAGACGAGACGCGCCAATGCGGTGCTGTTCCTTGCATACCCGATGGGCGTTCCAGAGTCCCAAAGTAACGTTTCTTCACAGAGCGGAACAGACCTCATCTTCTGGAGTGCAGTGAGCACTGGCTCGAAGGCAAAAGTGGCGGCGTCAACTTGGATGAGTTGGACGTGTTGAGCTGAACGAAGGGACGTGAGGGTCTTTCTCGCGTTGACAGTGTTATCAGGCTGGAAGACGATCACGGGAGGGTTGCATGCTAGCAGTTCCTCGACGCGGTTCACTGTTCCGAAGCTGATGAGATCTTGGCCGGAGACGAGGCAAACGAGGGATTTGTGCCTCAACATCTTCGAACCGCGAGGATCCTGCGTAAGGTAGTCGAGCCGGGCATTCTCGCCCTTCACACCCCTAAGCTGCCAAAAGTCACTGGCACATCGTAACTTGATACCCCAGTGGGTCTTCCGATCGTCAGCTCCGGTGTAGATCCCGATCATGGACACATCATTGATGGGAAGTATGCGAATGCCCTCTTTCTTCTTCTGCAAAGCTATCTTGACTTCTTCGCGGATGTCAAAGAGCATGTCCTCCCGCAAAAGCCGGAAGGTATGGTCTATATAATCCAGGGCAGGAGTCTCTGAAGTGGCGAGGTCGGCATGGACAATAGCAGATGTCTGGAGGAAAGCGGGTTTCTGACACATGATCTCGTCGGGAGTGGGGAGGATGGCGATGTCGCGAAAGTTGGGAAAGTCGTTATCGTGACGTCCCCCAGGCCCATTGCGAACGTTGTATGTTGTCACCGAAAGGGCACTGGCCAAAATGTGTTTAACGAGGTGCCCTGCCTCTCTGATCTCGCGATTGGAAGACGACAGCAGGGTGTCCTGAATGGATCGTCGAGATGCTACGTCTCGATAGGGAGTGGTGTCCCGGCCTTGTAAAGTCAGGAGTCGAGAGAGTACTCTGGCGAATACCAACTGGGAACGCTCGTTCAACGAGCCATCCTGGAATGCACGAACGAAGGAAGACCAGAAGATTGGTGGATCGACCACGTGGAACAGCACGTTGTCCAAGGCGTCGCCACCGACATCACGACCTCTGAGGAGATACTCGAGTGCCGTGGACCCCAATCCGTTCATGAAAGAGACGGATAGGTCGCAACGCATCGCCGATTGGACTGAGGGGAGACCGTGAGCGCTCTCGATGATTTCGTTCAAGCATACCACTGGGTCATCCTGGGCGCAGAGGCCTTCTAGGAATAGAGTCGTGCCTCGAGGGTCAAATTTAACAACCCCAGCAAGTATATCATGGAATCGTTTTTTGAGCCTGGAAACACGATCGGACTGTGACATATTGTTCATAGAGAGGAATGAGAGGCACTTTGACTGAGAGTAAGGGAAGGATGGCACAGGAGGCTTAAACGCCCACTGTACCTCACGCGTGAGGATCTGCGAAGTGCTAAATTGGAAAATGCTGTGGATGATATCGATCACGATGGCATGATGAAGGTTCTGAAGAGCGCTATCAGTTACCGTAGGTGCAACTTCTCCGGTTCCCTCACCATGGCAGCTGCTCTACACTCATGTAACGAACTTGGAGTCGAACTTTTGCAGCAACTTGAACTCGAGCATGGTTTCGCCGCCGCGGCGAAGTAAAACTTTGTCGTTCAATGCGGCCGTGACCAACTCGATAGCCAGAGTCTACTACACAATATTAGCTTATCTTACACCCTTCAAGTAGCTTCGTGCTTCGGTTGCCTCCTAGTTAACTTCCTTGATTTTTCGATTTGTATCCTGCGCTCTTCCTTTGCCTGAGACGTTCTTCCTTCATCCCGATTCTTTGGTTTGTCTAGGGGAGACTATCCTCGCGCTGATGTTCTGTCTCTTGCTTTCTTCGCTCCTCGGCTTGCCTCGTTAACTTTTTCACTAGTCGACGGTGCTTCTTTTGCCGGAGACGTTCTTCCTCGCGCCGACGTTTCTCTTCTTTTTTCGTTGAATGCTTAGCTCTCAACTTTTTCACTGGTATCCTGCTCTCCTCCTCCTGTAGTTGGCGTTCTACTTGCCTTCTACATTCCTCCTCCTGCCTCTTCCGTTCTTCTTCTTCAAGTTTGCGTTTCTCCTTGGCAGATTCCAACTCAGCTTCCAACTGGGCCATGTGACGTCTGTGTTCGGCCTCGGCCTCCTCACGCCCCCGCCGCGCTTCCAGTTCCTTCCGAGCTATCTCCTTTGGCTGTTCAGCTTCCTTATCACAGGCAGAGCATGTCGATGGCCGTCCGGTCCCACACTCCCAGCGGATTTGATGACGATCTACTGAACATCTCGCGTTCATTCGATGCTTGCACTGCGAAATGTTGTGAGGATCATTCGGCCCATTGTGTCGATTTGGGTGACATTTCATCAGACACGTATGTCCACACGCGAGTTTGAATCCACTGGGCAGATTTCGTGAGATCATGGTTGGATGAGACGAGGTCATGTATGTATGTACTCACCACGGTTGCATGCATCCACCGTCAGGACAGTAAGCGTCGAAATCCGTCGCGCGCTTGAGTAGCACCGCTCGTTCTGGATGCCTCTGACACATGACAGGGAATCCCTGATAGACATACTGTCCCTTCTCGAGTAGAGCGAACGCCCGTCCCCAGAGAAGTCCT
>JBBPLD010000311.1:0-12137 GCA_038089555.1 Chalciporus chontae | reverse complement strand
CATGATGAAGGGAAATGGGAAATTGATGGAAAAGATGCCAGATGTCACCCACGACCAGTGATCGAGTGAGTTGAAGGACCTTTGAATCAAGCTGCAGGACTGCAAGAATGAGATCACAAATTGCCCGGTGGGCCTCTGGATCTCGCTCAGCCTGGTTAGGATTTTGTTCAGCAATGATGTTTCCATCCTGTTCCAGGTCATCACGAAGAGACAAGAATGCCCTTCCATCCAGGAAGTCAACTGGATCTGGTTGCTGAAAATCATCTAGATCAAGAGAGGGAGGAGGGAGGGAAATGTCTAATGCTGGACTTGAAGACATTGTGCCTTGAGAATTGAGTTCATGAAAAGACTGGGTTCGAAGTGACGACATGTTGCATAACATTGTGAATGGAACAGGTCCAAAGGCAGATAATGGTGTTGGCTGTCGAGATTCAACAAGAAGAGGAGAAATGAGGTAGGCTGGAATGATCACTTGTCGAATGATGACCACAGTACGTGTCTTGGTAACATTGATACCCTTGAATGTGGCAGGTCTGTCAAGTGAAATCATGCCACATGCAAGCTTCTGCCCATCTGGGGCAAACATGGTCACTGGAGTTCCCCCTGGAGTATCAGAATCAACCAATTTGGAACGGTCTGTGGTGGTGAGCATCTCATGAATGTGCCATGCAGCATATACATGTAATGCTGCATAAGCAACAAACTCAGGCTTCAACACTTTCTCCACCCAACCAGCACTGATGCAGATCTCAGGCTTTTGCACAAAGTGCCTCCGTAGAATGGAAGCACATAGTGTGGTCAGGGACATGCTGTCACCAGATGTGAGGAGAAAGTGATTTCTGACCTGAGTTGAGAGCTCAATGTGACCCAGAAATGACCCAGTTGATTTAGGGGTGCAATCACCATGCAGCCGCTTGAAATTGCCTCTAATGTCCACACCAATCTTCTTGTAGACATCTGAGCATAGAAAGGTTTGAAGTGCATGTGGGAGTGTGATATACCCATCCTGCATGAAGGTGTGGGTCTAACAGCAGGTAATTAGTACAATATTACAAGCTTGAAGGACCATCAGCATGATAATACCTGGATCAAATATACTGTCTTTTGATAGGCCACCTCAATGACTGCAACACGCCCAGAGAGCCCTGTTGAGATCTGCACAGGAAACTGAAGCCCAAAGCCAACAGTGACAGATTGTGTATCACTGTGGTGATTCATGATGATGTTGAATTGAAGGTTCACTTGTTGGACTGTGGTAAGTTGAATGACCTTCCAGTTGGGGGGTAGAGAGAGCTCCTCAAGAGAGGACACAGGATTGGCTGGGGTAACACCAGTAGTGAGAGAAGGAAATATAGACAGAAGCTTGTCACGGTCCGCTCTGATGTTGTCAGTATATATGACTTGTGGTGGTGGATGACCATAGGCTTGAAGGGTAGGAAGGATTGACTTCATCACAGGAGCCCATCCTTCCTGGGCCTTTGAGAGTGTGAATGTCATCCCACGGATCTCACTGTATTCATTGATAAAGGTGTGGAGTGCAGTAAACACTGGGATTCCTCCCTTCTTGCAGATCCGTTTTGTGATCTAATAAGATCTGGTTAGGAATACCTGCACTGCACATAGATTAGATAGCTTACCTTGAATGTATGATCATGCTTGAGAATTGATGCAGGTCGAGAGCAGATCACCTGCTGGAGCTCAGGGGCCTCCTCCTCAACCATCATATTGTAGAAGTGATTGAAGTATTGAGCACTTGGGATAAAGCCTGCATATTCATTGCGATCCCCAAACTCTCCAAAGGAGCAGGCATTTGAGTTTGACCAGCAGTGGGCCAGTGTGCCTTTTCGATTGGCAGCAACGAGCTCGAGAAACTGACATCGAAGCTGGTCGTAATGACGATAGTGAAGTGTCTGGACCATTGTTGTAAAGACCTTTGGACCAAGACCGATTCGTGAGGATTCTCGAAGGAGTGCTGCCAGGCGATCAGTCAGCCCACAGCGGTATGTGAGGCGGAAGGTGAACTGATCCGAGATCACTCTTGGAAGAGCTGCAAGAAGTGATGGACTCCAACTCTGGTAGTTGTGTCGACATTGAGAGTGGGGACAGATATATCGATAGCCAATGATATAGACACATTGATCAACGTCCACTGTACGGCGTGCACGGTCGGTGAAGCCATGCTTTGATAGGTACACTCGTGGTCCCTTTGTCCCTTGCCTACCTGCAGACAGACAAGCAGGGCAGGGAATCTTGTCAACGAAAAGATGAGGGAGCCACACGAAGAACCAAGGTTGGTGAAATGTCACAGCTGACGAGCCATCATATGACGAGCGAGCAGCAAGAAAATGGCTTTCTCCACCATGGTAAAAGGAGTGTCTATCATAACAAGATGGCATGTGGGATCGATTGTGTTTCATCTCGTCGATGAGATGATCGCGAACACGGATGTACTCGGCCTTCAGCCAGAGGGGCATGGTAGATCTGGTCAGTGTAGGTTTTGACGGAGCAGCATTAACGGGCGCAGCTTCCGTGGACACAGGCTCTCGATCAGGTTCATCATCGGGACTCAGTCTGAATTCATCCTCTATCTCGGGGTCCTCCTCCTCGCCTTCCTCTTCTTCATCATCATCATCACCACCAGCAAAGCTACTGGTACAGGCTGCCAAGTCGGACCCATATGGGTTGTCGACCTGAGGTGCCACCCAACCACGGCGAAGCACGGGTGTCGCGCCGGTGGCAGGCTGGCGTTCGATCTCAGAGGTCTCACCAGCTGGGGGAGTGGTCTCCTTCGATGCCGTGGTGTTGGCGTGCGAGCGTTTAGTACCTACGATGTGACCCACATCCACGTCCTCGTGCATCAGGTCGACGACAGGAGGGGTCGAGTCTGGGTTGTTTGTAGTCGAGTGGATGGGAGATTGATGGCGGATCTCATCGCGTGCAATCTGAGGGAGATTGGACAGATTCCGTTGTCGTTCGCGTGTCTCTTCGGTCTCTGGATGTCAATAAACAGTGATATTTGACAGTCAGCAGGGTCTCGGATAGGGAAGGAACATTGAAGTACTCACCAGACTCGGATGCGGGGCTGTTGTCACCATCTTTTGCAGGTGATTCAGCTGCTCCATCCTCTACGGCCTCCTTCTGACCCTCGGAGGGATGCACGGCAGCCCTCGGTCCTGATGGAAAGGTGGCCGAGGGTGTGCCTCGATCCGCTCGATCACGAGCATGCATGGTCTGCTCGCCTGATTTCGCTTCATCTGCGGGTCATCAAGCCATTCGGTCGTGTAGTTTTCACGCTCGTACCTGTACTGGTCCCAACTCGGACTGCTGCCAATGTATTCGTTGTCGTTGTGCTCGGTATGGTCGGATCTCGCGAATCTAAGTATGTTAACATGTCAGTCAATGGAATATCGTCTGCGAGAAGCTTCGCGACTGTGCGCGGACTCACCGATGTCAGCTTCGAGTTGATTCCTGGGTTGAGGAGGCCGACCGTCCTTGTATGGTCGACCGACATTTCGCGCGCCGGGTTTGTTTTTGCTGCCTTTCGGGCGACCGCGGCCACGTTTAACGGGGGGTTCAGTGGGCTCTGACATCGTTTTCTTGACGAGAATTGAGTGCGTCGAAGTTTACCAAGGTGGGTGGCGACTTACCTGGTGTTGGCTGGCTGCTTACTCATACAGAGGCGGTCCGATCCCGGACCGCTAGGTTAGGTTTCGAACTCCGATAGGACCTAACCGTGTCCAAGCATAGAGAGACTCCCGGCACGTCAACACTTTCTCGAAGGAGCACGTGACGTGTTAACATTGACTTACCTGTAGGACGTCCTCGAAATGGTGCGCAACGTTATATGTCATATTTGCCACATCGTCTGGAAACCGGCGAATTGAATCAGTACCAAATGGAGGTGTGTCGTAAAACCTATGAACAACTCAGATGGCGCCATAGGGCCCAGATTTATTTATGCCTTACTGTTTATTGAGAGTCCAAATCCTCCTAGGATCTATAGAATATAGTATTCGTATGAGGTGTTTGAGAACTGATTTTAGAACCCCAAGCTCAAATTCATGCAGGAGGTCGACGATTAATATGGGAAAAAAATCGAATCCCAGCGGTGAAAGCTTCTCGACAAAAGCATTCTGTATTGTGCATCGAGTGAGCGATGAGTCAAATTTTGATCAACACCTAGTAGAACTCACAATGGTAGGTACCAGCGAGAGCTCCTTGAGAAGTGTTTCAACAACAGTTGACTTGATTCGCAATCCATGCTTGTAAATCGAATCCCGCGCGGCTGAAATTTTTTTTGCCAAGTATGTGCGAGTGTTCTTGATCCTTGCAGCCATATCAGCAACCCAACCCAAGCGATCAAATTGAGATGCTGGAATGAAACATCTTGGGCATGGGCAGCGTCCCCTGGCTGGGATAGTGGCGAGGAGCACTCTGCTGACTTATTCAGATTTTGGTGAATAATTACTCATATACAATGGGCATACTTCTCGGGGTAGTCGGCAGAATACGTGAATATTCTCGGGAAAACTCGCCTCTTCACACCATCAGAGCATGTTATAACGATGCCATTCTTGTATGCATTCACAAAGTCATCGTCAAGCAAGACTGTCCAGATGGCATGAACAAGCTCCCGCCGACAATGGGTGAGTAGATCGTCCAAATTTTTCCTCTCAGGATAAAGGGCAGCAAGGAACTGCTTGATGGTTTCTGGCAACTAGTAAAATACTTGAGCATCTTTACCTAGCACCAAGAGGCAGAACAAACACTGGGGATAAAGGCAATCGGATGACAGGCGCCCGAGCCCGGAGATGCCCGCGTATACTTGGAGAGATTTCCAAAAAACATGTAGATGGGCCAAGCCTTTGCCTGACCGAATTGCGCCAGATGTGTTGCGTCAGACCAAAACATCAGTCCAGCGATGACTCGCTCAAGCTGGCACCCATCTTCACGCTTTTGTTTCTGTAAGTCATCGTGAGCAGCAAGCCATGCATCAGAGCAATAGAGCTCGTCGTAGATTCGCTGCTTCTGGCCGGTGGTATGCGATTTCCAAATCCGTTTGAAAGGTACGAGGTGAAAGAGTTTCGAGGTTAATTCAGCAAATGCTGCTTGAATCACAGAGGTGATCGATCGGTGCATAAAATCTGGAACGGTGAAAGGCTGTCCGTTTCCCGTCGGCTGCTTCTCTCTTGTTGGAACCAGGATTTGAAGCGAACTCTTTTGCCAGCCATCGCTCTGAATAATGCTTTCAGACTGCTGTTGCATGGCAGCGTCAAGCCGCCGACTCTCCCTGGAGGCATGTGTTGAATGTAGCGTATACTCTTAGTATAGTAGTTAATTCTCACGCTACATGTATATAACATTCAGACTCAGCTCATCTGAGTTCTAATCGATCTTTAACCCGAACCACTACGTTCCACGTTTAAGTCACCATCTAGGTAAGTTCACCAGTAGTCGATACTCTACTTTTGAGTACTCTCAACAGCATGGAAGTCCTTGAGGTCCTCGACTTTGAAGTCATCGGCGCGAATAACGTCTTCGACGAGGCGTGTTAACTCTGCATCGGATTTTTGGCTACCTCCAGAATACTTCCAGCTCATTAGGTGCCAGATTGACATGTTTGACCAAGGCCAGGGTGGCGGTTTGATTTGGGTTTCCCCGTATACGCGGCCTGCGTCGACTGCTCGGCGGTTGACAACGTTAGACAATTGATCCGTTGTCAAGAGTGCATCTGGATCGTATGAGGGTCGGTCTCGGTAGTAACGAGCGATTCCAAATTTGTTGAAGGCCGTCAGAACTGAGTCACGAACAATGAGCAGCACGCGTGGAAGGCGGGTGGCTGTTGGTGGAGCGGGAGGAACCGGAGGTGGGGGTTCTGGAAGCTGCTCCCTATAACGAGCTGGCAAGCGGCGTGACCGAGGTGGAAGAACGCCGGTGTGAGGATTGAAGCCATCACTCCTAGCTTCCATGGGCGCATTCAAGCCATCACCCGCAAATGAAGGCTCTGGATTTGCTTCAGGTTCTCGGCTTGCTTGCACAGGCATGGCGGGGCTTTGAGGCTAGTTTCCAACATCATAGCTTTGAATACAACTCGGGAGCTCCACACCAATATCAGAGAAGCTTACCACTTGAATCGAGCCGGTGGATGCCGCCAAATGCTCTCCCAGTTGGCTTGCTGGCTGAACTAGGCTTTGAGGCTACATTTCAATGTTATGTTGAATAAAGAGTACAACCGCACTGATACGAGTGAACTGAAGGCTGGGGCCAACTCCGAGTCAGAGTCTTGACTCGGATCAACTTGAACTTGAACTTGAAGTTTCTGGCGCTTTGGACTTGGAGCATTTTCTCCTAGGTGGCTCTCACCCCTTGAGAGCGTAGCAATCGCTTGCCGTTTCTGCTCCATATGATGCTGCCTCCAAACTGAACAGAGATCTTGATGGCGAGAGAGCCTTCAGGGTTCTGGGAATGAACGCCCACATGCATCAGTGCATTTGAACTGATAACTCATGCCAGAATCGAGCAGTTGGGTAGTAGTAGTCTATTCAAGACGATGGATGCCGGTGGTGGAGGTGAGTTGATGACTCTGCGGCAATGCAGCACGTGACCGTGCTCTTGGCATTGGATGGTGGGCCACGCTGCCAGTGCCAGTGGCAGCGGCAACCGCGGATTAACTGAAACGACTGCCAGCGCATCATGATTAAACAACCGTGGATCATAATACTCTCACTGACGATCTCACTGACTCGGACTGAAGAGCTGCAGCCTCAAATGTCCCAGTTCACCGATTCTCGAGTAGCCAGAAGCAGCGTCCGAGGTCTACCGGCAACTCCGACTGCAGCCCGGCACACTCACCCTTCAACTTGAAACGACTCCAGGGATTTCTGGATCCCTCCGAGTCAGGTAATGGAAGGCGGACAGGTCAAGTCTCACGTCACCCTTGCTTTATCGCCCAGCCATGGCTCACAATTATCCTATTCTGATAGATTTATTATGCCAACACCCTCACCGGCAAACTTCATCGTGACCTACCAAGGGATACAGACGATGACGCCTCGGGCAGTGATTTCGCTGGTCTGACAGCTTCCCAGTCCAGTTCTCGCTCCAGAACCAGCGCGAGTCTTGGCTTCGCTTCAATCAACAGGTCAAACCTCGACCTTGGCTTTGATGTTCCCGCTCGTCCCCAAACGGAATCACCAGACCCTATAAGGGGTACGAATTCTTTGCATGCCCGACCTATATTTCAAGACATCCCCATCAGCGCAGCACCTCACGTCAAACCTCTTCCCCTCCCAGGCATGCTTGCTGCCCGCACACGTGCTAACAACTCCTCAGTTCTCCGAGTCCGAGTCGCCCTTTCTCTTTTCACTCCAGGCCTTCCGCAGCAACTGAACCAGCTGCGTTCCTTTCTGTATTCTGGGTCATTCCCGAATCCCGGCCCTCTCCGACCTGGCGGCATCTTCGACTAGGCCCAAAACACCTCCGACCACATCCGGACGTGCAGTGAGCTCTGAGAACTGAGGGCTCAGGTCCTCGTGGCGCTCCCACGATGAAGGCAAGCCCAGCGGGGGAGCTGTCTGACATGGGCAGTGTTACCCATGTCGGAAACTCGCCGTCGTGAGTTCTTCGCCGGTTCACCTGGTATGGGGAAGTAAGCCCCCACGGTCACGGTCACTTCGCTGATCCCACACCCTAGTGCCGTGGCTCCAAACATGCCCCACCGGCATTTCAACCATGTCACAGTATCGCCGTTGGCCGTGGACGACGTTCCCACCGATACTACACCCCCGTCCTACCACCGGCCGTGGACTGGTACTACACCCTGCCCCACTGGTGCCCGAGGACTACGTCCCCACCAGCTTCACTATTGCCGTTACCGTGGACCATGTCCCCAACCACCACCATCATTATGGGTCACACTCCTATAATCTTTCCCTTTGACATCTTCGCGCAAGATAAGTATTGATTTCTGGTGACTTTAATGCATCATACTGGATGTTTGGACGGGTTCCGATTTATTTGAGCGCCAACGCACTTTAAGGACACATAGGTTCTCTCCAACGGTTCATTTGCTAGCCACATGTACCACAACCAATAACTAGTAATAACGGACACATTGCTCGTATGATCTGAACAAAGAATTGAGATTCCATTTGGTAAATGTTCAAGTTGGGATACGACGCACTGCGTTCCGCTTGAGTATCCCTGTAGCAAATGTTTGTCCAAAGATCCTTGGAAAGAGGTTCGGGCGATTGCTTGGCTTGGTTGATGGCTTGGTCGACTTCTGCCTTGGCCTCCTTATCGAGTTGCTACGGAAAACGTTAGAGGAGATCGTGTAAGACCATGATCGGGATCAGACGTACCTTGAGCTCTTGCTCGGTAGCGAGACCCCACTCTTTGATGTATTGCTGAAGGCCACGGATGGGATCTTGGGTGCTACGCATACGTTGAACCTCCTCGCGCGTACGGTAGGTGGTAGCGGGATCAGACATGCTATGAATGTGATGGGGGGTCACTGGCAGTGGTGGAGCGGGTGGCGTGTCAAGGAAGACGAGTGACCACCGTATCGTAGGTATGACGAACTCCATGAGGAGAGGACCATTATCTTCGGTGACCCAGTCGCGTGCGAACTGGACGGCATGCTTGGATGTAATGCTGTCCATACCGTTCACCTGCACGAGTTAGCATTGAGTGGCGGAGACGACGTGACTCAGAGGGAGGGAATGGGGGACAGACCTGGAGACCAGGCATATTGTCACCACGAGTGAAGTACTCGGTGTTGGACAAACTGCGCTCAGCAGATGTACCCATTCCATACTTGTTGGTTTCACAGGCGAAGACGCATGGGAGGTCCCAGAGCTTGGCCTATGGCGCATATATACGTCGTTAGAAGCCCACCTCTCACCCATCACGGCAGCTAAAAAGGACGCACCATGTTGAACGCCTCGAATACCTGACCCTGGTCGCTTGCACCATCACCGTACAGCGCAAACGTGGCTGTCTTCTTGCCGAGGTACTTTTGAGCGAACACAATGCCAGCACCGATGGGTACTGGGGCACCGACAATAATGTTACCACCAAAGAACGAGGGACTGAAGGTGTGCATGAAACCGCCCTTGCCTCGAGACATGCCGTCTTGACGACCGAGGAGTTCAGCGATGACACCCTTGACGGTACCGCCGCACCTGACTGCGAAAGGGTGACACCGGTAGGCGGTGATGACATGGTCTTCGGGGGTTGTGCCGTATTCGAGACCAACTGAAACTGCCTCCTAAGGAGCGTGAGTACAAGTTAGCTCCTGACGAAATGAGGACGACCACATGGCGTAACCGTCACGCAAGAATGCAAATCCACCTGACCGATAGGGCCTCGTAGAGAGCGTCCGAAGCCATTTCTATACGGCGCATGGTCTGCATGTCTTTGTACATTTTGAGAAGCTCATCTTTTTGGACTTGGACTTCGAGGGAGGGAGTATCGCATCCGTAAGACCGGAAGGAGTCCTCGTGGAGCTTGACAACAAATGGTTGAGATGAGTTGGTGACGGACCCCTGCAGCTGAGTCGTACCTGCCGACGCCATGGTTGTGTGTGCAAAAGCGGGTAAAAAAAGGGGATGGATGGCGATGATATGAGTTGAGTCCCGTATCACCAACGCCAATGACTCGGGGAGCACCTCATGAACTCTCCGAATCGCCGCAACTCGATTTTTTGCTAGAAGACAGACATTCATCTCCGCAAGGGATACCATCTCTCAGGGACCCGTCTAGTTCACGCTCAAGTAGGTGGTTGTTTCCGTATCCGCGGGGATCGAGCTGAAGTCCAGTGATTGAGAGGTGAGGTTGAGCTCAGGAATGGACAATGTCGCGATCAATTGGGTATCCAGGTCCACCATCAGATTCGCAAGGCAAGCCGTCATGAGTTGAAGCCTTTCACTCGAGTTCTGGGTGGATGGTGTCTGCCCCCGCTGTCAATGCGAGGCAACGAGGCCCTCGCAAATAGTGCATTGCCTGAGGGTACCTCTTGTACTTGAAGAGGGTGTTTCCGAATGATTCCCATTCAGCCGTACCCCAGATGATCGATGCCGTCGCAAACACTTGGGTATTCAGACACAAAAATCTATGTAGAGGAGAGTTTTAAAATTTTGTGTGAAACCATGAATGAAGCCTGTTTACCCGTCCTTTTGGTTGTTGGTACAAATGTCCCTGGATGACAGTCAGCGGGGCTATGTTCGCGAGGACGGCGATCTTGGCTTACGGAATGTGATCAAACATCCACATCTGCACTACAAGCTGTGTCGTGCCTGCGATGACAGTTGAGACGATCTAAGATGGCGATGAGCGTGTGTAGTGGAGGTTTCTCTACGCGGGGGAGGTTTACCTGACACCAAAACATGGTCCGTGGGGGAATCTTCATATAATACCCAAGCTGAAAGTCCACCGTGAAGACCAATGCCTGTGCATCGTCTGCGATCATGCTCAGCGAGCCACGACTCGGAGGGGAATCAACACTGTTTCACTCACTATATAACCCCAGGTCTTGAACATCATTGCAACAGGCTAGCCGAGCAATGCGTAGCTAGACCCAACGAGTATAACAGCTGCGCGCACGTGATCTATAACTCATACCCGCCGATACTAATGAGTTCGGCGATCACGCTAGACAAAATGAATACATCAAGGTGAAGGACGGAACAACCCACTTGAGGCCGACTGGTTAGTGATCGCTTGTATCATCCCGCATGGGATGACGTAGGTGAATGCTTCATCGAGGGAGAGGATTCAGAAGTTGGTAGAAGCAACAGCAGACGAATTTACCTATGAGAAAAGCCCCATACTGGCATATGGGTATGCCACAGTTCCGAGTCCATGCTAATAACGCCCAGTGTGAGCATGAGAGCAAATAGCGCAGGATGCCACCGTTGGGAAACTGTTCAGAATGTGGTCAACACTGGCAGTGGTAAGCATCACCAGGGGTTCTAAGGCGTCGAAGAGCATTCCCATTGCCATGAGGACTCGGATAAGCGCTCATTAAACGAGAATGAATGTCCGGCTGTTCACTTAAGGACCGCCAAGCTCAGTGTTGAATAATTTGCTTCCGGAAGTAAATGAAAGTGCGGACGAGTGTCGCTATGGTAGGGGCCCGGGTGGTTTGTACTGACTCCTGGCACTTAGAAATAATAAAGCAGGTCACCTGTGATCGTACTAGTAGCAAACGATAGTCTGGACACCGGTTACTAATCCCAGGCCCGGGGGAAAAGATCGAGGATCAAGGCATACCCGTATGAAATTGTAACTTGATTTGGAACGCTTTCGCGTCACGTGACTATATAAAGGCCCTCCGGGCGTCCCCTGGAACCGCATGCCACGAGGTTGCACGCTGATCGCTTGGTACTATCAAACCTTCAGTTATTTCAAGTACACTAGTCACCCGTTGTGCCTTTGGCACAGGCTGTTTATCTATCAAGGTATAATAACGAACAAATGGACACATGACCAGACAATGCTTCAACGTCAACGTTCTCAACCTCAGTAACCTCTTAGTAACCTCGGACGACCATGATAAACGACCGATAATTGGCGAGAACGATAACGAACAGGCTGAAACAGAACTGAGAGGAGAAAAACGACGGCGAACGCCGGTGTCACGTGGACTTAATTTGACAGCTCAGCGTAGTTAGCCAAATAAAATTCATTCATTCATTCACCCACGGTTACTTTAATTTCACACACGTTCAAGTTAATGATCTGCAAACCTGGCCCCTTCGGTTCCAGGGATTATCCGAGTCCGACTCGGAGTCACAGAGGACGAAGGGTTGAAAGATTAGGGGAACCCTTCTCCACCGAAGACCACAACGATCCCAAATTTTTGCCAAAGATCAGCAAACATCACGCCAATTAAAGCACCAGCAAGATGGGGTGAATCTCAAGTTCACTGGCAATGGCTCGTCGCGCGCGGGCTCAATCCCTTCCGTCCATCGCCACCATGTTCGATTCCCTATCCAACACAACAGATGAGTACGTTGTAAAGATGATAGAAGCCCTGGGGTGCAGGACTTCGAGAAAGATAAGAAGGGAACGAATGGTTCGTCCCAAAGGGATGCTGTCAAGAAGACAAGTAATAGGGAGTTGAGGATAGACCAAGG
>JBBPLD010000310.1:0-12229 GCA_038089555.1 Chalciporus chontae | reverse complement strand
ATGTTCTCTTATGTTCTTTCGTTTTCCATACTTCGTCATCGCTGACTCACACATTTACCAAGCATGACTCATCCTTGTTCGTCATGACTTGTTCTTACACATTCCGACTCATTCTATGCCTGCCCTTAACCTGTTCCGTTACTTATATAAACCCTCGAGTTCTCTCCTGTAACACTAAGTTAGACCTACGCAATCTAACCTTGTTACTCCTTGCTTCCTTTGAACCCTCTGAGAGTCACCGTCCAACTCTAGAACGGACGCTAGGCCTTAACGTGGACATCCCATCGTTAGGCTACACTTGAAACCCTTGTCTTTGACTAGGCTTTTGCGTCTACGCTTTGACCTACCCGGTACAAGCGTAACACCAAGTCTTTTGGTGGGGCCGCAATACGTGAAGCAACCTTTGTTGCATTTCCTTGGTGGCTTGGATGTGGCATTTTCAGCGGTTTTGTCCTCAGATTGAGCTGGTGCTGGGTTCTGAATGTTGGCGCCAGGTGCATCTCCGTCATTTCCATCAGCGGCGAAGGCATCCTCTACGACTTGCAAGGATGCAACATTACTTACTTGACGTCAGAATGTGACTTACGTAGATTATGTTATGGACTTACTATATGTGTGCCTTCAGATGCCCGATGATTGTATCTGGGCAGGCTCGGCAGCGAGTTTCCCAGAACTGTATATCCTATGGATGAGGATAATGCCAGGGCTTCGGGATGAAATGAGCGTACCTCATCAGCACTGGGGGTTGTATGGGAGTAACCCAGTGATGCATCCTCGTTGACAATATTACCACACAGGACAATAGCGGCTTCGAAGCCTTGCCTGTTAGCTGCTGTGTCCAGCTGCAGGGAGTCAGCCAGGGCTAAGCCTTGCTAGCAGAGAACATACCATATCACAAATCTTGCGGCAAAAGCGATTGAAAGTCTGAGTGCGTTGAGCGATGGTCTGGTTGGTCTTCGTCATTTCTGTGAGCTCGTAGATCTCAAGGATGTCCTTCCAAACGTCGCCGTGGTCGATGATAAACTGTTTATAAGCATGGCTTACGACAGAAGGGCTGCCTATGACGATCGTAAGTCAATGCTGGCAAGTCATTATGTGAACTTACTAGGCTCGTCTGGAGGGACGTCGAGGCGCCCACGTTCCTGTTCCTCGTGGGCTTTGAAGTAAGCTTGATAGATGTTCCAGTGGTTGACACCGTTGACGATGCGGCCCCTTGACTTGTTCCAGCTATCCACGATTTGTTGATGAATTAGAGAAACTTGACGAGATACACGGTCAACGATGGTATCCAGCTCCACATAAGCAGCTTCGAGTAGAGCCAGTGTCTCCGCAGAACGCCGTCCACCAGACGGTGTGGAAGGGGTTGAGGGGATTGATTGAGATGAATCCATCTCAATGTTGACGTCGTTATTGAGATCACCCGCTTCATATGTGGGATCTGGTGGCCCGGCGACGAGAACGGGGGATGAAGGTCGCGCTTCCTGTGGGGTGGGTGGGATAACACGAGTGGCGTGAATTATTGGGCGAACAGTGATTACGTCTACCGAGGCGGGCGAACCAGGGATTTCCCCACTTGGAGGGTCAATGGGTCTGGTCTCGTGCGTAAAAGGAAGTTCATGGTTAGAAGGAATAGGTTGCGAATATGAGCCGGAAGGTTTGCGAGGACCAGCAGGAGGCGCAGGCAGAATTCGTGCAGCTTGCGGGACAGAGGGTCCAGAAGGTGGAATGGAAGGGAGAGTAGTCGAGGAAGTAACCGTTGAAGGCGGATAAGAAGCGGGGACAGCGGATGGAGGACGAGAAGGAGGGACAGTGGATGGAGGGCGAGAAGGAGGGGCAGTGGATGGAGGGCGAGAAGGAGGGCCCAGTGAAGAGTTGTAATTGACTGAAGATGGGGGAACGATTGATAGAGCCAATGGATAACGAGAGTTTGAGGCCAATGAGGGGTGATTCAATCCAGTGGAAGGCATGAGAATAGGATGTGGGGTGTGATGACCAGGGTCATCAGAAGGTGGAAGTGAACGTTGTATGGGGGGGAATGTGCCAGTGGGTTGAGCGAAAGCCAAAGGAGGGAGGGGTGGCAAGGCGTGCGGTGCATTGCTAGGGTTAATTAGCATAGTATCCTTACTCTGAGATCCCTCAGTAGAGCCCCCAGCGTCCGAAGAGACCTTAGCCACAGAGGCCTGAGCTGCCGCTCCAGACTTTGATCGGCGGCCTTGGCCTTTGCGCACGACGTTAGAAACGCCATCTGCGCGTGGCGGTCGAGGGCGGAGACGGCTAGGTGTTTGCAGGACAGGTGTGGGACTTCGTCGGGGGCCTCCTCCTATTTGCTCGATTGCATAAACAGGCTCTGGATATGTGGGTGGCTGCTCTGTCGTCTGAGCAATATCGCGAGCATGAGGCATTTCTAGACAATTGAGCGGTGAATAAATGATAAAAATTAAACAGTGATAAGTGCATACCAATAAACTTGAAGGCACAGCAACCTTTCTGTGTAGAAGATGTCGATGGATGTACAAGGTCAAATCTGGGACGAGACGATTGAGAACCAAAAGATCAGATGAAGTGGACCTTACTTGAGCCACAAAAAAGGAGTCACACACGCTCGGAGCGTCGACGTGCGCCAAAGGTGCGATTGTCGCACAAGGTCAAAGCTGGGACGAAACAACTGAGAACCAAAAAAAATCGGATGAAGTCAAGCTTACCTGGGGTGCAAAAAAGGAGTCGGACACGCTTGAAGCGTCAACGTGTGCCAAAGGTCTGGTGATTGAACTGCACAGAGCGGAGAGGGAGCGAAGGAGCGTTTTACAAGGACATGGGGAAGCACCCAGAGGTTTGGGGAGGACGAGTAAGAGAGATACGGAGATGATCGTCGCCAGAGTCTGAGGCCATCCGACGAGCCTTTAAACATTTCAGGAGAACGAGGAAGCCCTTGATCGACAGATGAAGGATATATGAGACGTGGAAGTCACTGTCAGCGACGAAATAGAAAAAGGAAGAGGTCGGGGCGGCTGGGAAGCCTGCAGAAAAAGAGATGTACTTACTTGTTGGGAGCCTCGCACATAACGAGCAGAGTCCATGAGGTTTGCGTGAGGCTCTGCTGCTGCTGCACGGAAGCTTGACGCGCAAAGATCCTTACCCAATCACCATCCGAATAATGGTCCCGCTGACGATAAGCACACCGGTAGAGATTACCGATAGCCGTAGCCAATCACAATCTGAATAATGGACCTGCTGGAAATCAGAACGACATAGATTTAGCTTGTTGCTCAACGAATAAGGAGTTCTTGGACCTGGAATGTAATGAATTTCAGTCCTTTAACCACCTCATGAAGAATGTATGCATGAACACTTAGTGCGACAACCGGACTTAACCATTGAAACCCACAAGAAGCCATACGAAGCATAGTGTTACATACTGATATACTCCTTAGATTCGGACTTTACAGTTGGGTCTGCCTACAGGAGAATAGACTCTGCATGGGACGACAAGCAAAATATCAAACTCTCGCCGAGAAAAACGCTGCTCGTCGACAACAAAAATGTGCATACAATGTCACATTACGGTATGTATTTCCTGCATAATGAGTCTGGATTGTTTTCATAGATTTGATAGCGAAAGCGCCATATGATCTAATCAAAATCGGCGTGCCTACATGAAGCGCAACCAACGCCCGCCGTCTCCTCCTTGTCTTCCCTCTCGTCCTTGCTCACGCTCGCCATCTCTTCCTCCCATCTACCTTCCCAATGATCTCCTGGAGCTAGCAGACACCCCACTACCGTGCTCTTTCTTGTTCAAAGAAGCGCTCAAAAGTGTTGACGACTCGGAAGAATTACTTCTCACTGCATGGGATCACGAACCCCCGTACGAAGAACCCGAACCGGAAGATACTCTCATGGAGGCTCGGTTCACAGTAGACCTGGTAGATGTTCTCCTCGGCCGTAATCTGCGGGTCGAACATGAGAGAAGGCGAGTTCGGGCAGCAAGATGCAAAGCCGGCGAGATAGATGCAATATTGAGGGAGTCAGACGAGTTTATTATTGCAGAGCTGGAACGATGGCCGTATCGTAAGGCACAGGCTTTGGGCTGTCACACCAGGCGACATGATGAGGTAGCAAAAGCGTTGTTGTATTGCCATGCATACGTGGTACGTTTACGATACTTGGAAGGTCAGGCGTTGGAAAACGGAAACCTATCGTACTTAGACAGAGGGTATTGAGAGTACGAGTGCATGTAGAAAGCGGCGAAATGACGAAATATCTGCCTCTCGTAAACCCGTTGAGTCATACCCCCTAAGGACTGATGCCACAGCCGCCAAGACCCAAATTCCACAATCGAAGCCATTTGTCTGCAAAGGAGTGATCTGCAAATACAAGGTCATTGGAACAGCAACGAAACAGAGTCATGGGGGTGTTACCACAAGAGGACGTGCAACCCAACCCCCCAGATCAATACCAGTGTCATAGAGGCGCTCGCGTGCAAGTAAGAGGAGCCGGGCAATCATTTTTGTGATGTCCTGTACGTCGCTGAACAAAAAGGAATCAGAGATTCTCGTAAAACTTACCGCTACATCAGTGTTCCACGCAGAGTCCCCAAAGCTATCGAACAATAACAGTTCTCTGCGCGCCACACGAGCAACACAGAGGACCCAATGACCTCCCCTGGATGGACGGTGGATTGGGATAATCCAGGTATCTTTCCTCCAGAATTGGGTGCGTGAGATAGTACGCCAGAGTCGTTCATCGGTTGGCGAGTTCCGGAAGAACGGAAGATCATAGCTTGAGAAAACTGTGAAATGGTCGGTGTGGGGGTTAATTTCCGAGACCAAGAGGGGAATGCATCCGTTGATGCATGCATCGTTGATACAGGCAGTCAGGGACTGCAGCCTCTTGATGTCGCTGAGTTGGAAGTCTAGGCGTTGAAGGTCTTGGTGTGCCTGCACAGTGATAATGATATGCTCGTTGATTGGCGGCGGTAGAGTGGGATCGATGGTGAGATTCTGTTATGTCTGAGCTCAAAACTTGGGTGGCAGCGCAGAACGTACCTGAGGAAGTTCCCAAATGATTGGAATGGTTGGGGTGGAGATTGGGATCTTCGAATCCGCAGCTTCGACTTCTTCTTCCTCATTCAGCATCGCAGGATCCTCTGCGAAGTAGTCTTCAAGCACGACATTGGCTTTGACTGCTTCATTGGCTTCTTCGTTATCAAATTCACGGAGTCCGATATCATCTTCTTCGGGAACAGGATCCGGTGCTTCCAACACTGTCAGACTTACCCAAAGAAGTGAGATTGTGGGAGAGCCGCCAGAAAGTGTGGCTGCAAGAGATACTGCTTCCTTCTCCCGGCTCTCAAAGCGCGCCGCAGAAGCGAGGGGATTGACCCAGCGTGCACGAAGGCTCAGTAATTGATCGCGACGGTGCTGGAGAGATAACAAATAAATCTCATCTGAGATTTTATCAGCTTGGGAGGGGAAGGCAGTGAGAAAATCAACTCACTCCCAGGTGTTCGCAACGCAAGCTCCAATGCCGCAAGTTCAGTACCGTACCAGCGGCAGAGGTTATCGGCCTCGATACCCAGGCGACGATGTTCTTCCATGCACCGATCACGCTTGAGCATGCCGCGGATCCCTTGGCGAAGGTTTTGATCTTCCATCCAAAGTGGTACCTGACCGGTTGCTGGCGTGATCCAGACGTCCTCCATCAAAGATTGGTCGGCACGGAGCTCCACAAGCTTCGTTGGAAGAGGGTTGGGGACGGGGATTTGGTTCCTGATGCGTGTGTCAGCAATAGAATGCGTGACTAAATGATGTATTACTTACCAAGAGGTTTCTGGCCGCCGCCGACTGCCTGATCTAATTTGTCCTATTCGAAGAATGAACCGATGGCACACTTTCAGATGTTAATCTTGAGATCGCGCACCAAAAGAAGGATCCGAACAAAGTCGAAGGGAATTCCGTCCAGTTCAGGAAATATGTCCTGAACATTCAAGGAAGCGTAAAGCGAGTCGACTTTGGTGATCAGTCGCGAATGGGTGCGCTCCATACTGCTGAGAGCATCCAAGACGTCAGTCATGGCGGGAGTCTTCTCGATGGCCTCTCTCGCAACCCGTATTGCACGCTCAGTGGTTTCGAGGTCGGCTTGCAATGTAATGACGGAATCAAGCTCCTTCTTCAGGCGGTTGGGGGCATCTGTCAAGCATTGGGCGTATTAGATACCGAATTGATTGGCAATAAGCAAGAAGCGAGCTTATGGGATCGGATTGATAATTGCACCTCTTTTTGGTCCGACCATTGCTTCGCGAGCTCTTGATGGCTGCAACGACTATCTTCAATCAGTTTGCGAGCGGTGCCCTCGTGGTCTCGGAGACCACGCCCAAGGCGACGATTGATCCAATCACCGAGGTCATCGCGCATGTCTTTAGCAATTGCAGCCGCCTGACGGTCAATCAACCAGATTCGGCGATTGCGCTGAAAACGCCAAAAGTGTCAAAATCAACCTATTTTTGAAATTGTGAACTTACCGACGAAGAACGCTCAATGGTGATTAATTTGATCAGCCTGGACCAAAGACGTTCTGTACCTTCGCCATCCGAGAGTCCTAAGCCCGCCCACCACCATGCGGGGATTAAAGATAAGCTGGCAGGCCCACTCGTGGCCATAGGCGTGCATCACAGAGGTGGCAAAGCGAATTCGTTTGACAATCGAGTCATCGAGAATGCCATACTGAGCACGTGGTCAGATGATATTCAGGAAAGGGAGGAAACAATACCTTAGATAATGTCCGATGAAGGACACACCCGATGTCATAGAGGACAACACCCGTTGCCTGGGGTGGTAGTAGGGAGAACAAGTGAGAGATCAGAGCGACCGCGTACTTCTGTTGTTCTCCCGGAGAGTCGATATTGGCGAAAAAAAGCGGGATGTCGTGACGACAGATCAGGGCCGTCAGCCCCGTGTCGTCGTAGCAGTCCGGATCGGCCTTGCGCTTGTTACCATCAGCAGCTTCGTAAGAAGTTTCGCATGAGTCGATCGCCTCATCAGGAACAACCTTCTTGTAGGTCTTCGCAGGCTTCTTGCGCTGCTTTTGGATCTGTTCGCCCATGGCATCAACTTCGGCCTTCGAAAGGAAATATGTGGGATCGTAAAAGGCAGGGCAATCGCCAGCTGAACGACGATGACGGTGGTGGAAGTTTCCGTCAGTAGCCACGTGGAAATCTCCACCTTCGGACAGGGGCCTTCCAAATGTGGTGCCTCCAAAGCATGCGGGGCAACGCTGAACAAGGATGGGTGAGCATGCTCCCGGAGACAGGGAAGTGGAAGCCATGGGACGAATAGGAGTTAAAGTCGGTGATGAGATGTCCGCAGTACTGGAAGGGGTAGCTTTCGAAGCATTAATCTTGTTGCGGCAAAGTTGAATAGCGTCGTTTATTTGTTTCTCGACTTCGACTTGAAGAAGATCATACCACTGGACAGAGTTGGCAAGGCTGCGACGAAAAGGGTCTTGAATCTTTTCGCCCTGCACTCGAATGGTTAGTTACTGGTAAGTATGGTTAAGTAAACGTACCGCTTTGTCAACGACGTAGAAACCCCGCCGAATGTAATGGGTATGAAGGGCAGCTGCGAGAGCATTGATAGCGTCACAGGAACGCTCAAAAAGGGCTCGATAAAACCCGAGCAATTCGACCGACACCGCCATGCGAGGTTGCGAAGGGGATGATGGAAAGAGACCGTGCTGAACAAGGACTTGAGGTAGTGTTGCGCAGTCACAACTTACGATCTCGACCGACGTAAAATCTGAGAGTTGTCAGATGGGCAGAATCGCCTCAAAGTTGATGAACTTACGATCAAACGATAAGCAGAGAATTTTGGTAAATTTCTGGCTACACGAGGTGCTGGTGCACAACGGCATTCTCTGGGGGACGTCCTCGAGCCGTTTTCCGAGGGTACGTGAGTGGTAACGAAGATATGGCATGACAAGTGTTGGAAGGAGAGTCTTCCAGTTGAAATACAGACGTTCAGCCGATGTGTTGGGTTGAGTCCGCCGTTTCTTTGCGGGCGGTTCAACTGACTGAGTCTCCTCTTGCTCGATATCAGCGGAGAAATCAAAGGAATCTGGCGAGAAATCTTCAGGCAGAAGGGCAGTTGCATCGTCCTCGTGTATGCTCGAGGGGTCGTTATCGGGGACGACGTCGAGGGATGGTGCTTCCTGCGTGGGCTTCCAGTGTTCGAGTAAGTCTTTGAGCTGAGAGAGATATTGTTGATGCCGAGCAAGCTGGCCAGGGATAGACGCTATTCTCTGTGTTTTGCGCGTGTCTCGGGGTCGCTTTGGACTGGAAAATTGTCTGCCGAGGCCAGACATCGACGGCTGATAGCTACGAGTCGCCGCTTTGGCAGGCATGACACGAGAGTAAGAAACAGATTGCACGTAAAGGCAGGACGCCCCAGAAAAACATTCCGGGACTATCCAGGGGTCCGGCGGGAGGTTCAGCAGAGGTTTGATGGAGGCCATCAAGGAAAGTTCGCAAGAGGGCCAGGGGGTTCACAGGAGGATACTATGAAGGCAGTGAGGCTTGATGGTAATTTAAGAGGCGTACGCACGAAGTGCAGGCGAGGTTCACGAGGTTTGCAGGAGGTGCGCGGGAGGCATCGCAGGAAGCCCAGTGACGTTTCTGGCCATGTCTATTTTTAGAACATCACATATATGGGGCTCAGAGGTGGGTTGTTGCCAACATAGAAACCCCACCCTTTAGGCCTCTATTGGTACCGAAAGACTGTTGCCCTAGGTGTTGGTGGTCTCGGTCATTCCATGCAAGCTGGCGGTGCTACATACAACTGTAGCTCTGCAAGTTCGCCTCATCCAGGCTCCCGGTCGGTGGACCTCAGACGAGTGACAGAAGCATGTTCGGAAGGTGATGTTCCAAACAGAGTCATGCAAACGTAGTGGCACCCAATAGTACAATCCGATCTGCAACACTATTTTACTTAGGATGGTATATACAACAGAATCACAAACAAGGTCGTGTAAATCAGGTCTTCCACGTGTACTGTTCAGGAAACTGCATGTTGCGATTCACGGGCTCTGATGCATCCACGCTGGACCCGGAGCTCTGACGAGAGTGTAAAGGAGCACCTCGCCTGTGCGAATTGATAGCAAAGTGAAGCTCTTGCCAAAGTGTCGCTTCCAGCTCCCGCAACACATCAACATGGATTCCGACAGTTGGAGGACTCCACGGGTAAATGAGGCCATGCGTGCCAGGTATCTTGAACACGACATTGAGCCGTTTCCCAAGGAGTTCTGCGAGCTTGGCGCAGCACCAACAGCACTTCTTTCCCACCGCAACCGCATCCTCGGCCTGTCCATCTATGTGAATAAGGATGAGGGAATGAAGCGAATTGCCTACTTGTTCCAGAATTTGACCCAGCAGTTCCTGACCGTGGATTGCGTCTCCGTAATTGATGTTTTGGTCCCGCTTCGTCTGCGCCAAAAGACCCATCAGAGTCGCTTCTGCGTGAATTGTACCGCCGAACGTCTTTGGGAAATACTGCTCGATCACGGCCTCAGCACCTTCAGCACCTTCATCATCTTCGACACCTTCATCATCTTCGGCACCTTCATCATCCCGCTGAGAGGGGTAGCGTTGTAAGTAGATTTCAGTGAACTCGTCTCGGGCCGGTAACTCGGTCGCAGATGGCGGGACCTCTACAAACCCCACAAGGAGCTCGGCCACACCTTGTCTGGGATATTGTGCGGAACACAGGTGTGCCACGGCACTATACCACGCCGTGAGTGTCCGTAAATAACGAAGGACCCTCTGGGCAACAGTCTCGCTCGGTTCTGGTCTGAACTCCCCAGTATCTGACATTGTTTCAGAAGACCATAATGATATATTGATGGGATGCCACTAACCTTTTTCGCCCGCTGCGAGGAGAAAATGTGGCGTCAGCAAGTGCAGACAAGGTTAGGATTCATACTGACAAATGTCATGCCAACTCATGTTCCTGTTAAGCGTGGAACGCAGACTGGTCTCCGTCAACAGAAACTCCACCACGCGTTTATCCCACTTGACGAAGTGATATAGGCGGTAGCAGCTGACGTTGACCTTAGCAATCGCATCCTGTTCCTCCTTTGACGGAGGCCGGTCAAGCACGCCCCCACCCCTTATCTCGGAGGCCTCCTTGATACGATTGTTCAGGCCATTGAGCAGAGCGGCCAAAATCATAGCCCAAAGCTTCAACGTGTCCGTCGACAACTTCCAATGGAGTACAGCCTGACCACCGACATCTCTCTCCTCGGCCTCGATCGGAGGCGCCTCAACAAAACTGTCGAGTAACCACTGAGGAACCTCAATCCATCGGGCCGTAAACTCAGCGTCGGATGGTTCAGTGTTCCAGTTACTGATGATGGTAAAGAGGCGCTGACGGTCGTGAAACATATGTTTGTCCTCACTGAACCGCACCTGGAGCTTGCGAAAGCAGCGAGATACCACGAACTCGGAGAAAGAGGTAAAGTTCGTAGAGGGTGTTTTTGAATATCCCGCCAGGGCGGCCCATATATCTGTGATGTGCTCCTGTAACGTTGATGCATCTGGATTCCTGCGGAAACAGTAAGGATCATGATCACGCCAGGTATAATTGGTGTTGTTACCCAAACACTACATCCTCAAATGATTTTTCCCCCTTCTGCAACTCGTCGACCCGTAATTGAGAAACAGGTGACTTTGGGAATGGATTCTGGGTGACGATCAAGGTCCGCATTCGGTCGACTTGCAAGCTACCAGTCGCAGCGACGACCGTCGCATCGCCACAGGTGAGGAGAGTGACGAAATGGTTTAAAAACCGGAGGTTCGCCGAATTGCCGATTGTGGGATAACTTCCTCCCTTCATTTTCGGAAGGATGGTGCTCAGTGCACGGATTCGCTGTGCTGTCTCGTCGAATTCCTTTCTCTCAGACATCCTGGCAATGTTGTCAGCCATGATTGATCAAACAAGAAGTGGTTTTCATAGAGGACTTTGGATTATCAATATGCCGTAGCATGACTTGTCTGATCTGCAGGATGAAGTTGGGTGTTGAGCCTTGTTTACCTCTATCATGTAAGCAAGGACGAAGTTGAAACGTTGAAACCCCTATAGGCTAGAACAAGACGCTCGGTGAATACAGTATTGTCATCCCAGTCCACTCGAGATTCAAAGTTCGCCCCTCACACCACTTCCAATCACCCGAAGCATCTCATGCGTCGCGTCGGCAAGTCCATCTGGTTTCAATTGTGGAACCTACCAAAGAGACGGCCTATACTAGCTCGTCAGCCTTACCAAGACCAAGACCAGATTTACTGAGCATACACCAGATGTCCCGAGCCCATGACCACCATCTTAGCCCTTGCAGTCTGGAGACGAAGCTTCGTTAGGCGCCAGAAGTCAGAACAGAAGCAAAACATACACGAATTCCTCGAATTCACCCCATAAGATGTAAACCCAACGCTTGCCGTCTTCATTCAGCAATGCACACACAAAACTGAGTTGGGGATGGTCGATCGTGTGTGATAAACATGCGTAATAACGCAGCGCTTCCTCGTCTTTGTTTAACCTCGGCATGGTATAAGATCCCCAGTGTTGAAACACCCCCAAACGCGTGTCGGCAGAACGCATGTCGACGATCGAACGCAAGGCTCACCACATAAAGATTGAGCACTCTCTTATCCCACCTACTACATTCGCGATTCAACGTTGCACGTCTCCGCATGATCTGAATTTGCCACGTTTGGTGAGGGTTCCACAAACGTTGACAGCACCGTGAACAGACCGGGGGTCTTTGATGACACATTTACCAGGAAGCATGAGCATTGGTTCCAAGAAAATCAGCGCGAGAGGCAATGTTGGCCGCCACTGCTGAAAGAGGTCGAGGCGGTCTGCTAGGGCATAGTTAGTCTCGGATCCAGACGGTCTGAGCAGAGTTTAAAAACAGAATGACGGAAACCGCACCACTGGCAGACGTGACGTCTGGTGCATTTTTGCTTCACTTCTGCTCGAAACATCTGGAGGCCTCTCATTTCACAGATGCCGATCTCACAGCCCTGGAAAATGCGAGATACGCGAGTTCTCCCCAAACCATCCATCACTGCCCCCATGTCCGTGGTGATGGCCAAAGCATGGTGCACCTGCAGGGCGTACCATGTACTATAGACGGTCACTCCGTGGTCACTGACTCCAAAAGGGATGGTTTGTGTGCCTTCGTG
>JBBPLD010000309.1:0-12369 GCA_038089555.1 Chalciporus chontae | reverse complement strand
TAAAACGAAGATTTAATGAGTGTGGAGGTGAGGAAAGAGGGAGGAGGTAAATTTCTTATTTTTACGATTTTACGATTTTTCGCGGCGCGTTTGTGCAGCCGCGCCAACATTTTCCGAAACGGTTGTATCATTCAAAGTCTCTTCTCGAGCACCGCATCGGCGCGAAATGAAAAACTTCTGAGCTCCTCGTTGTACGTCACCGACTGAGGGCACCTCGCATCACACACGCCGACCGTGCAGTGATCGCCGGAAATGCTGCAGAAAGCACTTGGGTGAGACCGGGATGGTACACTCCCACACAGATCAAGACAAAGATCAGCTTTATTACGAAATGTATCATTCTTCAGCTGCTCGGTAGTTTTCGGTGTCCCGACTCCATTAAGTATCCTTATGATGCACTACAGCCATCACGTTCTTTCCGAGCAGCGGAGAAGTCGAATCCCCTTGCTCTAAGTTGCTCTTTGTAATTTCGGAACGCCGTACCTGCGACTGGTATGAAGCCCCTTCTGGTGCGGCCTTGGTTGCGCATGCCAACTCAGACATTTCGTGTATGTGGATTGTTACTTGTGGGAACTTTATAACTAACAACGCTGTCAGTTCGGTTCACGAGAGACTTCTGGCATCGTACAGTCCACAGATAACGGGCATGGGGTTGTCCTGAAAAACAAGAACACAGTACATCGTACTCTCAGTCATCGTCTTCACAAGGTGACGACCACATCGACCAAGCTCAGAGATGCACCGCTACACCCTCTCCACCATTACTCTCACAATTACATTATGGAGGATATTGTGAGGTGCATTCCCAATGCAAATCATGATCAACGAGAGATGATTGTCGGCCTGAGGGTCTCGTTCCCAGAGCATATGGAGCAATCAATCCCCTTGTCGGGGGCGGTCTTTCAGCGCATCCAAAATAACCATCCCATCCGCTGGGGGGTAGCATAATGCATTTAACCTTGGGAGCGCCTTCCTCTGTCGTTTTGACCTGCTCGGAGATATCGCAGACATCGATCGGTCGATTTTATTGTTGCAGAAAGCCGCGGAACTGGTGCGACACAAGGGACTTGACCGCGCTCAAGTTCTCAGCCGCCTCGGAATCTCGTCAGTGAGGCGTTTTGAGCACCTCAGTCGCGCCAGTGACATCAACCAGGCGATCATGGTCTTCGACCAAGCCTCGCAGCTTATACCCAGTGGTCATCCTGACAGGCCCGGAAAGCTCAGCTACCTCAGCCTAACTTTTCGAGACGCTTCGAACATTTCCAAACTATAACCGATCTGGACAAGTCGGCCTCCCTAATTCTAGAGGTCGTCGAGCTTACTCAAGACGATCACCCTCATAAGCAGGTGAAGAGATCGACTACATCAAAGAGACTGCCAATTCATCCTCCAATGTCACTTTGCGCGAGTCGAGCGGGATAGTGGAGAAGGTCCTCGATGGGATGGAGAAATCCGATTGGGTCCATTTCGCATGTCACGGTGTTCAAGATCTCGAGAGTCCCACAGACAGCGGACTCTGCCTTTCTGATAACCGTCGTTTGCGGTTATCGGACATCATCCAACTCTCTCGTCCCGCTGGTGGCCTCGCCTTCTTGTCAGCGTGCCAAACTGCGACGGGTGATGCGGCGCTCTCGGAAGAGGCGGTACACCTTGCTGCGGGCATGCTGTTCGCGGGCTATGGGAGCGTCATCGGTACGATGTGGTCCATACGTGACGGCGTCGCGCCTGAGTTGGCAAAGGATGTGTATGAGCAACCTTTTAGGGATGGTCGAATGCCGGATTGTAGGGAGGCTGCAGGAGCGTTGCATGATGCTGTCGAACGTCTACGTCAGCGGGGTGAACCGTTCATATCGCTTGGGTTCCTTTTGTTCACATAGGTCTTTGAGCAATTCTTATGTAGGCTCGCAAGAGGTCCTTCGACCATGTGTTTCAAGTCCAAATCACGGCCGACTGGTAACACTCGATACTAAACAAATCACTTGACTTTGGTCGGCATGGCAGGTAGAAACATAGAACTCTCGTATATGTACTACATCACAGGGGAGATACGAGGACGAAGTTAAAGCTAACAATTTCGTACAGTCATTCATTGGTCCATACTAGGCAAGAAAAAGCTTGAAGTTGGCCAGAGGTGCGTTGCACTTGGCCAGCAACACTTGGCAATTATCGCAAGGCGCATACAAACTTGCGCGTGTATTTGGCGGGGTCTCCCAACACGGTCTTCCGTTGTAGACATTGTACCGGTTATCCTGAAAGAGAGACGCGAATTCGGCCGACATGCCATAGCTCCTATCAGGGAGAGCTTCTAGGCCACTAATTGAAACAGTCTCAATATTGTCTGTCGCTCCTGCTTCGCAAAAAAAGAGAGGGACGTACCTCAGGACATAGAGGAACGGGTATGTTTCACTGCAGTTGCCGAACCTAGTTCCAACCACCTTGTCGCCGGTGCTAGCCCTTCTCTTTGGAGAATCATTGTAATCCGTATAATCGCTAGGAATCAGGCCTGAAATCTGCAAGTAGTTGTAGCGTGCCTTCCTCAATACTTCTACGAATTCCGCGAGCCCCTTGTCATATCCTGCCATACTAGCACCAAAGAATGAATGTAACTTCTCGTCTTTCCTGAACCATGTCACCTGGGCCATGGTGGGATGGAAAGGGCTGGCGACCCCTGGGGGAATAAGCGCTAACAAGGTGCACCACTTTGCGTACAGAGTGATGAGGGGGAGATAGTACTTCTTCGCGATCTCCGTGGGTTCTAGCTGAGTCGTTATGGTAGTGATGGGTGATAGGAAAGCGCCTAGGAGGTCGTAGATGAGGAAGAATCTTTGTTTATTGTGGTTCCCGCTCCAGTGGATTTCGCTCGTCGGGTTCAGAACGAGAATTGGTTTATTCACCGGGCCCTGATTAACTTTGGCACGAAGGGCTTGTTGCCGGGGTTTGGGAACGTTATAGACAGATTCAGGTCCATCGAAGCTGAATGATTTCCGTTAACACAAAGCCGTTTGATATTGGGCAGATTTACTTACTTTGTGAGTCCGATGATTTTGTCCTTGAGCTCGATAAGATCCTGCGCGACAACGGCATCGTGGACACCGAATGCCTGCGGATCGTCCGTGACGTCTTGCAGGAACTGAAGTATCTGTGAAAGTAAATGTTAAGGTATATCTTATAGAAAGTACTTGTAGCAGCGTACGTCGGGCTTGAGCCAATTGTAACAGGTATTGAATGGCCTGTTATTGAAGATATTCAATGGTGTGTATTCAGGGTCAGCCATGGTGTAGATGTAGAATAGAAGGGCGAACTGGAGCAGGGATGCGGCCTGACGGTCGTTGGACTAAAGGAACTTGGTTGATATAGGGTGAGGTTCGTCATCTAGAACGTCGAGTGCCTCAGGAACGTAGGAACATGTGGCGCGTCTCCATTCCGAAAAGTTCGCGCTCAAGGCGAGAATGACCGTTGACCAGGATTGATTTAGCACAGTTCCCTTTGTCACTACGGTGAGTTGGATCCGTTGGCAGCGAGCCCCTGTTCGCTGCCAAAGTCGGGTGGAATGTACCTACGCCTTCAAGGCACTGTTTGATAGGTCCTCCTTTACTTATGACTGTAGGTGGACTGATCACGGAGGTATGGGAATTGCTGTTATTGTTCCTGGAACTGTACATGAGGGCTATCATTCCAAGTGTCATTGTGGGACTTCTCTGAACTCGGCGGCCGTCATCCACCGAACCATGATAGTCTCGAACCAGGGGTTTTGCTCTCGGAGTCGAGGTCACCCTGACAGTTCCTAGAATGACCAGTGGTTTGAGACTAGGAACCATGACAGTACGCATGAATGCTCAGAGGCATATTTTCACCTGCGTCCTGGTCAGACCCAGGTTCCTCCATTCTGATTGCCGATTGCAGCGGGTCAATGGACAGGTTGTGTCCTGTGGCTCTCCTGTGGGTGATTAGAAAAGGCGAGGTGCACGCTCGCATTGTGATCCACTTGACTCAAGCACCTCCGAGTCGCTGCCTCAGTTAAACCGCTCCGCTCACCTCGAGTCCTTTGTACGTTCATGCCAACATGTTGTTTTCGCGCCGCAAATGATCCTGACCCTCCTGCGTAGTGCCAAAACAGCCATGTCCTCATCTATCCCCGTCACAGAGACTGGTGAAAAGATTCCATATGGCTGGACTGATAACGAGGGCTGTTTGGCCAAACGTTCCTATTGGGCTAAGAAGAACAGCATCAAAACCATGCTGGAAGACGAATACGACATACCCAACGTCGAGCCAGTCATCACTCGCACACCCGATTCCGGGGATATCATTTTTCTCCTCGAATCGACCGCCGACGTCGAGGACGGGGAGACAAAGACATACTATGTTTGGAATGGGATCGCGAATATTGTCTGCAAGATTGAGGGAGAAATGGGCCTGACGGACATCTTGAAGGTGATGGATGGTAACGAAGGATACTTGGGGAAGTTGCCTCTGACCGAAGTTTTCCCTCCGGCCAAGCCTGCCTAGGCCCAGTGAGTGATGAGGGTAGATGTGGTACGAACAAGTTGAAGTGAATGTTGGCTCTTTACGTATCGTTCAGAAATACATGAATCCTATGCTCCTGGCAGGATGGCGCGAAAAACAAAGATCATACGACTGTCATCTTTTAGTCTCGAACCAGTCGCTCGACTACGAAGAGGTCGTGAAGAGTCCCGCGTTTTGGTCGTCGGAAGCCCCCGGAGCGTCGACCAAAACGTCTGGGTCGAGACTAGACATCTTTATAATTTTGTTCGCGTTGGCCGACCTAGTGGTTCAATGTTCTAGGGAGGCTCGGGCTGCAAGAGCCATGTGATGTTGCTCGATGCTTGTACTAATATGTCAAAATCGAAAAGCTGCGAAGTATTTGGAAGTGAGTACTATAACTAATCTTTTTTCCTGTTTAGTATTATCGCAAGGTCTCGAGCGTACACGGGTTAGCCGGCGTCGGATGAGTATTCAGATCGTGTAGACAGTCTTTGTCCCACCTCCCAAGCCATGGTCCAAAGAAGCGATACATATACGCCACTCACTCTGTCTGTCCTGATCTCAAACATCAGCCAGATGTTCATGCGAAGTGACTGCGCTTCCATCGTCCACCCCTTGGCCACCATATCCTTCGACATTCCCAGGCCCCACTGACCCTCCAGAGTGTGACGTAACCCCAACTATGCTGCTCATACGATCCGCGAACCTTTTCGTGGCGAGTCGTCGTTTCCATGTAGGGGTATCAGAAGACGCTCGAGATGTGCTGGGTGAGTATGGTGGTGGATTCAACCTTGCTCTTTGAGTAGGCTGGGAGGCTGCACGTTCCGCGCGTGCTTCCGCCACTTTGCCGGTTGGCGCATTTGGTTGTGCCTGGTTCTGGCCGTAGAATGGAGATATTATTATCATGAAAGCGGCTGCGTCAGAGATGGTTGCCTGTCCATTGGGCAAATAATTGCCCGACACAGGTGATATGAGAGATGTCATAGAGGGTGATATCATTGTGGCTGGAGGTTGGGACGGGCCCTCCCGTGACATCGGGCTTGTCTGATTAGCGGAGACAAGGATCAGCCAATTGAGACGATATCGGAAATCAATGGGCTAGAAACCTGCAGCAGCTATTCCTGACGGTTTGCATCACATTAAACACTCCATCGTACCAACTTGAAGCCGCAGCTATGACAATTAAGTGGGATACAAAAACTGGAAAGCAGACGAGGTCCTTACGATTTGTTACAGCCCAGTACGGGATGCCTTGCGATAAACCCAGACCTGATGGTAAGTACCTAACAGTGTCCATCGTCAGGGTTTTATTAAGGACCAGGAAAATCCAATGAAAGCCCACGAATTATTTGATACGTATACCCCGCACCTCGTCGTCCAGGTATTCCAACTATGTCATCAGCCCGACCTCGAATGCATACGGAGGCGACTGACCTGATAAGTTGCGATCCCCCGGCACAGTTAGCGCAAGCACTCAAAAGATTATAGATCGACCAAGAGCTATATGTGTTCGACCGCCAGACAACGGTGCAAGTCGTCATGGTCTTCGTCAGTATCTACGATGAATAATATATAAGCTACCACAAACGCTTGGCCCATCACGTATCACGCCAACTCTAAAGCGTTTCACTCACTCTAAACCCTCTATCCACTCTCCGATCCTCCTCAACGTCTGATTAACCTCGGGCTGATACCACGGAAATAGCAAATAATCATGCACCCCTTCTTTCGCTTCGTGGTACTCCACCGCACATGTTCCCACATCCCTCTCCATCTTCCACACCAACGACCTCACCGAATCCACGATCGGTTCTGCCCCACCTGCGCACACGAGGGTACGTGGAAAACCATCGAACCTGGCGTTTACCCAGGGATGTAAAGAGGCAGGTGAGATAAACGGACATTGGTCTGCGAAACCTTGTCCAAACGGACCCAGAAAGGCAGTTTTGGGATACGAGTACACAGGGGGGTGCGGGGTGCTCGGTGGTCGGCCAGAGGAAAGGTAATCGACAGAACGAGGTGAGGAGAGGGAGCTGAGTGGTCCTATGTGCGAGGTCCCGAGGTCTACCCATGGTGAGAGGAGCAACAGCGCCCCTGGGAGTGGTGGAAGTCGTATTGAAGGGTCGTTCGCATGATCCCTTAAATACCTCACGAGCGCCAGTGCGAGATTACCCCCCGCCGAGTCGCCAGATATTATCACGTCCTCTGCTCGATACCCAACTTTATCCACAAGATAGACATACCCTGCTAACGCGTCTAGGAGTGCCGCTGGGAAGGGATTTGTGGCCTCGGGAGTGGCAGGCGGGGCGCTCGAGAGCCGGTATTCGATACCAAAGGTACGTGAAATGCGTGGGGCGTGACGGAGGATACCTCGGGCGATATTGGCAGTCGGGTCACGTGGATGTGCTGAAAGTTGGACGTAGGAGCCTCCGTGAAGTCTGTAAAGGACTTTTTTGCCGGGGAGGGGTTGAGACGAGGAAGCCGTGGGATCACTGGCACGATCAATGAAATAACCGGGGATGGGAACAGCGGAGACGTCGGCGGTTTTGGAAAACAGATAGAGGGTTCCGGTGATTAGATGAGGGACTGGTGGGACCCAGACAGCTTTGATTCCCGAAGCTGGGGTGATCGCTTTGTGGTTCGGAAGACGCACGAGCGGGCCTGTCCTGTTGTAACGTTCCGAGGGTTAGCGATAAAAAACACTTAGAGATGCGCCCGCCCGTCAACGCACCTCTGAGTGATGAGATTGAGATGGCGAAATAGTCTGACGAGGACGCTGCGCTTCAAGGACCACGACGCACGGGGCCGCCATGATTGCGGATATGAGACTACGAACCAGTAGGGAAGTCTAAAGAAGGTGGTTGAGATGAGTTGGTATGTCAGGTACAGACCAAACCATGGCTGTTCACGAAGCTCATAGACCATAGGGAATGGAGGGTTAGTTTATAAAAATAAAAATATAATAAAACTACCAATACTTCCAAATCCGATCAGTGATTAATTGATTGTCCAACACAGGTTAGGTCGTCGAATCCACTGACCTCGACACACAGAGTTTTTATTGGTAACGGTTATATTAGTACGGGTAAGTTTCGCCGGATGCACTTATAATGGATTTCCGATGGGGTTAGAGGTGCCCAGCACGCCGAAGCATGCAAATATCCTTTGGGTCAAGAGATATCGTGTTTCCTGAGTCCGAGTCACCATGACTGAAAACCCTCCCATCCCCTGCAAGTCTCTGACGCCAGAGTTGCGAACATCCCTTGTTGAACGGACCAATCTTCTCCTTCTTCGCATTGTTCGGGCCAACCACTGTACTCAGTATGCTTCCGAGACAACCTCCCTTGCTCGCTTTCGCGACGTTATCTCCACCCATGGCATTGATGGGGACACAGTGCTGGCGGAGGATTTCCGGGCTTATGTCCCGCTTTCTGATTACGAATCCTACAGGCCGTTCATGGAAAAGTTCAACACACACCCATGCAAAGAGACAGAGGTCATGAACCTATTTGCGCCCGGTCTTCCGAAATTCCTCGCAATGTCCAGTGGTACTTCCGGGAGGGAACCAAAGCTTTTCCCGATATACAGCTACATTCGACCGCGAGGCACACACTTGTATGACCAAGGACTGGGGTCGGTTTTATTCAGCTATGGATACAAGGAAATCAGAGAAGTCCAGCGTGAGCCTGATCTAATGCTGAAAAGGATTCCCGTCTGTCCTAGTTCGGCTGGCGCGATGCGCGAACTGGAAGGATGGGCAATCGATGGCGATGACAAGAGGATGGCCTTAATATGTAGGTTTCGAGAAATTCGGATGAGATTGTTATACTTCCAACCGTTGTTTTGCAGTGCCTGGCCACGTCGCCCCATGGGCGGCCTCCATGATTAAACATCATCGCTCATCTTTGATGATACACGCGCTGTTCTCTCTCGCATGTCGCGACCTTGACCGTATTTTTGCGACTTTCTTGAGCGTGTTTTTCGATCTCTTACGACATGTGGACGATGCATGGGAAATGGTTGTATCCTCCATTCGGGATGGTACACTTCCCCCCTTGGAAGGCGTTGATGAAGTGCTATCTCATCTACAGGTAGGTGCCAGATTGAAGACGTACAGTGCACGCGTCGTTCAAATGCAATGTATACAGGCTCACTTCCATGCAAATCCTGAACGTGCCGCGGAGTTGCGTGAAATCGGGCCTCCCCTTTCGTGTGCAGGATGGGCTGCGCGCGTCTGGCCAAAACTTGGGATGCTCGCGGCCATTTGCAGTGGCCCATTTGCTATGGTGCTTCCAAAGGTGAGGATTCGGTATTTCTTGGCTTGTTCTAACATTCAAATTCTATAAATCAAGGTGAAAGATATCGTTGGACCGACCGTCGCCATCCGCAATCACGGGATTGTCACATCAGAGGCCTTCATTGCTGTCCCCTACGCAGACAGCCTTGAAGTTTTTGTTCTGAGGAGCGAAGGTTTCCTCGAATTTCTGGATGTTGCCGACCAGGAATCTCACGAAACACTCTGCCAAGCGGTCAGTCTCCTCTTTTTCTGTATCAGAAATACGGCACGCTTGTTGACACTACCCAGTGGGACTTGGAGGTGGGTAGGCAGTATGAGATCGTGCTGACGACCAGCGACGGTCTATGGCGTTATCGACTGGGTGATATAATCACTGTCGTTGGATTTGATATAGACGATGGCTCGCCTATCATCACACATTCTGGTAGAAGAAAGTGCGTCTCTTGCTTTGGCCATGAACAAACAAGTTGACGACGGTTTTAGCCTGGCAATTCGTTTGGGCCCCGTGTTAATATCGGACACTGAGCTTATAGCTGCTGTTATGGCCGTTGGTTCGGATGTGATTCCAGTGCACGAATTTACCACAATGGTAGATCACCGCCAGAGTCCTCCGACTGTGGGATTCTTTATCGAGCCTTCGGGCGAGCTTGGTCAGTCTGAACGGGTGACATGAAAGCGATTATGATCGTCTGATCATCTAGGTCTTAGGTCCAAAGTCATATCTCGCCACTCAAAGCTTGTTTGATGGTCTCGTTGCTACAAACACCCAGCACCCGATAGACCTCGAAGAAGGGTATCTTCGTCTTCCTACAGCACGAATCCTCAAACCCGGCACATTCGCAGAGTATCGTCAGTGGATTGGCTCAAACATGAACGTTGGACACGGACAAACCAAAGTCCCTGTCGTCATGCTCAACAGTACCTCCCAAGAATGGATCCTTCAGAGGGTGATTCAGGAGCTCTGAGCACGAACCTCTGTATATTATCATCACGAGTACTCTCTACCAAACCAGAATATCAAAAATCATTCCTGTTCTTAACGAATCTAGTTTGATGTCCGAAGACAGGTAGAATCAACGCAGAGCCTCAGCTACAAGCTCCAGAATCTCCTTCGTACTCTCACCGACATTCCATGCCACGCAAGACTATGGTGGAGTTCGGCCGCTTCGCATTGTTCTCGATCTCGGCCATGAGCTCCTGTAACGAATGTCAGTTCAGCCTTACGAAGCACCTTCACGACGCCAGAAAATGAATCACTGACCTGTGTCCCATGCTGTTTCTAAAAACTTGAGCCACCACGCCCAACGGTCTGCGGGAATCTTGCCCTGTCGCGACCCGACCTCGGGAACCTTTTCGATATTTCTCTCTGCCCAAAACACCCTCGCCACGGTATACGTCACGATCACGTTGTCCTTCGACTTTTCAAGCACGTCCCTCGACCTGGACTTACGAGTTGCCTCACCTTGGGCACCAAAGTCGACAGCCCCTCGAGAGATTCGCCGATATGAGACCGTCCGCAGCCAACGCTGGTCGGACTAGCATCATTCCTGCATGCCGTTGTCCAAGCTCGCTCGTTCCAAACCACTGGGTCATCCGACCAAAGTACAGCACGTATTTTTCCAATGCAACAGCTGCGGGGCTGAAGCGCCGCACGGGAGATCCGATCGTTTGCACTGGGTTGTAGAACAACATCGAGTATATTCCGATGGGTTGAATACATACGATGAGGGCATGGTCGCGAGCGAGGTGTATGGAAGGTCATCTTGTTGGGCGCGTTTCCGTGGTGACGGGTTGTCGATAATTACATGGAGGGATGTCCATGTGAGAACTGACCTGTTATTGGAGATGGATTGACCGACTTCAATTTTTCATCTCGGAGATCATTCAGGTCAGATACAGATTTCACCGCCGGTGTCGTTTTGGCGGGTAAAGAGCGTAGAACCGCTCGATAGATCCAGCTCTCGTATCCTGTCAACAGACGCTTCCATTACGAAGCCGCAACTGGGGTCTTTGGCATCGAAGTTGATCGAAAATGTCTCCATTCTGTACCATAATCAAAGGAATGAAGTAGGATTAGATCAAAATACAAGCAGACTGCATCGCGAGCACTTACTCGTGGGGTCGGAATTGATGGCAAGTCCACCACACGGTCCCTCCGCGTGTGTTACTTGTGCAACGCATCGAGTGTTAGACTCATCATGCATCATTATTCGTACGCATACATCCAGCCCGATTTGCAGTCGTTTGCGTAGTCAGCTTGTTCTGGAGTAGGTTCTTCCGCACACGTACGACAGACAGTCATTCTGATCCTTGTGCACTTACAGCGGTGTGCGCAAGTAATGAGATTGCGCGAAAAATTCGACGCAGCGGCGGTTATAATGTTGGAACCCATCGTCACGCTGAGATTGCTAGACTAGATGCTCCCAATTTAGCTTACAATTTCAGACATGATAATACACCGCAATTCGTCATCTACTGGAAACCTAGGTATTATCATGCAATGTACTGGTCTCGTTCCCGACGTTCTTGAGCACGACGCGCTCCCGCCAGTCGAACCCACACATATAGACACGCTAGGAAACTTGGGGGTAACATCAGCCTTGGCGGTAAAGGTTATTGGAGACTTGTGTGCTCCGTCGTGGCGCACATTCGGTCACGGCACACGTCAAATCAAGCAGTGCCATCATGGACTGAGGGTAAACTCGATCGAGGGATTACCTCGTGGTCCCGAAGGGTATCTCTGTATGGCCACCAAAGAGAGCTTATTCTCTTCGCCTCCTCATCGCCTCCTTGGTCGATGTACTCCGATTTCTTCCGTTCCAAAGCTGATTGAACCTGTGCAAAGTGGTCGCGGTCACCCTTGACATAGCCATAATCTCCCAAGCCGAACTCGCGGTCCAAATCTTCCGCGAATTGCTGATTCCGTGACCAGATAGTATAATGGGCCTTCAGGTCCTCCAGGTCTTTCGCAGAGAACTGGACGGGGCATGTGTGCCCTGGTGAAATGTCTCCCCAGTTCTGGGATATGTATAATATCGACATCCTGTGGGGTACAACCATCAGGCATTCACGGAATGGATATCATGGGAGAGGCCACACACTTAAAGGGTATCAGACCAAATTTCCACGTCGCTTGCGAGAGCGCCTCAAGCTCGCACCGCTCCTGATGACCCGTCATGTCTAAGATTGACGGAGGAAACACACAAGCCTCGAACAGCTTGTGCCGTACGAGACGCTGGTGTGTATCACTGATTTCTGCCTTTTCGCTCTCGTCGAGTTCCTCAAAGTTATCCGGGCGGACTGGTACCTGCCGACCGGGCGGAGCACCTTGCGTGCGAAATAGCGGTGGCACCTGGATCTGCAAGAACGCTGGCCCAATCCACGTTCCCTGCCAGTCAATGATCGATGAGATCTCGAGAGGGATTGCCGGAGAAATCTTCCCCTCATCCCCTGATGGCTTGACGAAGATGTTGCCATCGTGCAGATCGGGATGCCACATGACTGGTCGTGTTTGCTCATCCAGAAGCGGAATGAGACTGGGTATGAGTGTGGTATACTTGGATAAC
>JBBPLD010000308.1:0-12480 GCA_038089555.1 Chalciporus chontae | reverse complement strand
ACCTTCGAGAACTTCTCGATTCCATACCCCCCCTTTCTGCTCAAGGGGCTTCGGGTTCAAGGGGTAATAGTTCCTTCTCGAGCCTTACACATCAAGATGCTCCGTTTCGTCGCACAGCACAAAATCGAGCCTATCGTACAACAATTCCCGCTTACCCTGGAGGGCATCGAAGAGGCTATGGAAAAGCTCGAGAGGGGCGAAGTGAGATACCGTGCTGTACTGGTTGCAGAGTCCCAGGTTTGATGTTGTCGTAGGCTTACTGGTGTATGAATTTGTATGTGTTGCATGCCAGCCATGAACTAGAGGTAATCGTCTTCACAATGATGAAATGTCACTCCGCCACGAGAAACGTCACCAAGCAATAGTTTGACCAATCTTTTGCTGATGAGAGAACGTGCCAATGAACGAGCTTCATCCTATACGATTGAGACCAAAGGAATGGAGTCGATGGTCGAAACATACTATAGCACGGCCGAAGAAGATGGAGCGTGAGGCCTTTATGATACAACAAAGGTCAAAAAGGGTCACGGAGGAAGATAAAGGAGACAAGAAGGAAATGGAGAATTGTGTGTCCTCAAGGTTGAAACTGCTTGCTAAAATCATACCCTTCAGTACTAAGAGTACCGCGAGCGATCTCGAGGACGGTCAGCGTTGGCTCATTTGGGCTGCTATTGCTCGATTACATGAGTGATTTGTTAAGTGTATGGGTACGCTGCCCGGCCATCTAGGGTTCGTTATTCACTCGTCCGCTTCACCTGAGACGATGACGTCGTCTGGATGAGTTCATATCAGGTCAAGTGAGAAATCGTGAGTTTAGCACAATGGACTCACCTATCTTGAGTACTGCCCTCACAAGCTGTCATGACCGATGTTTTGAGTCGATGATCAAGAAAAAAGAGACGAGACAGCACACCTGAGTGGCGAGCAAGTATTGTTGTCGTTTTGAGATCAACGGGTCGTACACGAATTGCTTCTTCATGTCTAGACACCGAATGAGTAACACATCAGGAGGGCTGTGCAAATCGTAAGCGTACCGTTCTCGTCTTGTCCAGCACAATCGATTCCCAACCGGGAGTTCTGCTCCGTCACCTGCCTACTCTTGACCTCAGTGAGCGTCTCAATCGGCGAGAGACCGCTGTTTTCTGCGAGGGCAAGCGGAATGGCGTCTAGAGCAGCGGCGAAGGAACGCATGGCGTATTGCTCTATCGAGGGGATCTGATGAAAAGTTGGTCAAGGTATATCGTGCCAGGGGTTGCTAGTCCCACCTGGTCGGCAGCCTTTGAGACGGCAATCGAACAATTGATGTCGGCGGCACCTCCACCATAAACCACTCGGTTGTCTACAACAAGATTTCGAACGGCACAGATAGCATCGTGCAATGCTCGCTTCGCCTCATCCACGATCTGAAAACGATAAGCAGGTGACAAGTAGGTTGTGTGACTATCATACATACCATCTTATTTGATCCACGGACGAAGATGGTGACAGCACGGGTGTTAGCACATTCCTCAATGACTAGCATCTTATCGCGTGTAGTGCCAAACGTGAGCTCGCGCACGATGCCCGCTTTACCGAGCTTTTCTGAGGTGAGGTCTTCGAAACGGGGTACGATGCGACCGTGCGTAGCGATTGCTATGAGCTAGGGAGAGTGTTGTGACTTCTTATCGTCAGCTGCAGATGGGAAGGCATTACCTCAATCTCAGGTCCACCAACCCACCGTACAGCAGGCAACTCGTTTTGCATCAACAGATGATTTGCCTCGTCGTCGAAACCCCATTGACAAATAACGAGGTTAGTTCCTGTGTCCTTCACCATCTTGATCATGTCTTCGAACTTCTCCTTTTCATACTCCCGTAGCTTCTTATATTCCTCCACGGATGTGATGTCTAATTTGTGTTTCGTCTTGGGGCGAGGTGGCTCGAAGGGACAGGTGAGGATGGCAAGACGCGCGTCCTTTATACATGAGGGCATTTGAGGGTGTGACATGTCCTTGTCAATGAGGACGCCTTTGATGAGAGTCGTATCAGCCAACGATCCGCCAACCTTTCCGTCCACCTTGATAAGGTCAAAAGGCACATCGCGACGTTCGAGATCCGCAACAGTCAGTACTGCATCCACAGCGATCTCTGCAAACTGTCTGATCTCTTTCGAGACGCTATTCAAAGAGGCTGGGTGAATCCCAGATAAGGAAGGGAGGCTCCTGAGCTTACATTTTGCTGCCTAGACTGGTCATGGCGGTCTTGATCAAGTTTTCTTTGTTTTCGGAGGAGAACTCGACGCGATCTGAGATGCGGTTGAGTTGCTCGACGGCCACGGTGCAAGCCCTGTCAAAGCCGTCTGCGATGCGGATGGGATGAATGCCGCGGTCGAGTAGAGCTTCACTCTGCTCGAGAAGTGCGCCAGCGAGTACTTTAGTGTGCAAGGGTAAATAATCAGCACTCGGATGACGGAGAGGAGAACATACCAACGACACCAGTCGTTCCATCGCCGATCTCGTCGTCCTGGCTTTTAGAGAGCTGAACAAGCAGCTTTGCGATCTGATGTTCGACCTCCATCTGACCCAGGATTGTTGCACCATCGTTCGTGACGGTGATATCACCGTCTGGGGATATCAAGATTTTGTCCAGCCCTGAGACGGGGTGGTGTCGAAGATGGGTAGTATGCACGCGACGATGTACTCACCTCGAGGACCGAGTGATGTGCGGATGATATTTGCGACAGTTCTCGCTGCGAGGATGTGAGACTGATACGGTGTGTGTGAATGGGGCGGATTGGATACATGAGAGATGGACAGACCTTGATTGCGTCCATGCCATGACTTCTGGTTTTCTTTGCCTGTTCCCTGAGGATGATGAACGGTCTCCCGTACTGCAAAACGACGTTATTTCCTGTTAATCTGGCTGTGGACGGTCAATACCTCGTCGGTTGCGTATACGGCCTCTGATTGTGCCATGATCTTCGAGTCTGGTCAAGCACAAGTCGCGGTGAGTGTGACATGATCAGAGTGTGACTATCTGTGACATGTCACTAGGGTTTATTGGACTCTGGCCAAGTTGAAAAGTGACACTTGAGGAGACTTGAAGTTAGCAAAGTTTTGGTCAATCTCAACACTCGACATGGAACTCGAAATCGACGGCTGGATCGAACAGCTCAGCCAATGCAAACAGCTATCAGAGGCAGACGTAAAGAAACTATGCGACAAGGTATCGACTCTCAGATAACTCAGGTGGCGCGATCAACTCTGACACCCCCACAGACAAGGGAGATCCTGATGGAGGAATCCAATGTACAACCCGTTAGATGCCCAGTCACCGTCTGTGGTGACATTCATGGTCAATTTGTGCGTATCTCCCCGCGGACGTGATCTACAGCTGATCTTCTCCTTCCTCTCTGCCCATGTTCCGACTTTGCACAGCATGATCTTTCAGAGCTATTCCGTATCGGTGGAAACTCTCCAGACACAAACTACCTCTTCATGGGCGACTACGTAGATCGTGGTTACTACTCGGTGGAAACAGTCACCCTCCTGGTCGCGCTCAAGTTGCGCTATCGAGATCGCGTCACGATATTGCGGGGAAATCACGAGTCGAGGCAGATCACGCAAGTATACGGGTTCTACGACGAATGTCTGCGAAAATACGGGAACGCCAACGTGTGGCGATTCTTCACAGACCTGTTCGATTTCCTCCCCTTGACTGCCTTGATTGACAACCAAGTGAGTCCTTCTTGTCTCACGAGCGGCTGGAACTGCGTTTCTTGCGCGGTGTACGTGGTACCGAAGGGATAACCCAACATTTTACAGATATTCTGTCTTCATGGTGGTCTTTCGCCTTCGATTGACACGCTAGACCATGTGCGCTCGATCGATCGTGTTCAAGAGGTGCCTCATGAGGGGCCGATGTGTGATCTGTTGTGGTCCGACCCTGATGATCGATGTGGCTGGGGCATTTCACCCCGCGGGGCGGGTTATACGTTCGGACAAGACATTTCAGAGGCGTTCAATCACAATAACGGGCTAACGCTCGTTGCACGCGCCCATCAACTCGTCATGGAGGGTGAGTTTTTGGCACATTTCGTCGACTCGTCAGGGCTGACCCGGCGTGTGATTGAAGGATATAGCTGGGGACAAGACCGGAACGTTGTGACGATTTTCAGTGCTCCGAACTACTGCTATAGATGTGGTAACCAAGCGGCGATTATGGAGATAGACGAAAAACTATCGTACACCTTGTAGGTGGCAATTTCTGTTCTTGGATGAATTCAAGCTGACGAAGCGATTTCTCAGCTTACAGTTCGATCCGGCCCCGCGGGCAGGTGAGCCCCTGGTGTCTCGGCGGGTGCCAGACTACTTCCTTGTGAGTGTGATCCGAGTCGTGTGCTGTATGAGGCTTACACGTGGCTACAGTGATGATAGTAATGATAGATCGGTGCGGCTGATAGTGTACACAGTTGCTGCATCGTGTATCTTAGGCATGGTGTCTCAATGACCGACTTTATACCAGCTCGTTGTATTTTTGCCCCTTGTCTTGTTGTTGTGGAGGGTGGAGGTGGAGCACAAACAAGGCATAACACGGTTGATCGTGGACACGCTGAAAACGAACGGACAGTCAACCGACAGTCGACGTCAACAACTTCACTCTCGTCAACGTGTTACACGACGAGCAGCAACGTGCACACGACGAGCAGAAGCGTGCACACGACGGCGGTGTAGAAACGTGTTTAGCTCGCGTGGATAGTACATGTCATTCTCGGGCACACCCCTCGGTCAAGGCAGACGTCTCGATCATAACACTTTTCTCAACAAACCACCGTCCCACTCTCACAGCGAACACGGCTTCCAGCCTCGCCAGCTGTTACAGCACAAACAGTCCTCTCACAGCGCAATTCCTACCTCGTACACTTACGGGTACGTTCATATCCTCAGATCTCCAACATCAACTCATATACCTCACACAGCGCGCCGACTGCAGCCTCGCGATCTCCACCAAAAGTACAATCACATTCCATATCCAACCTGGATTCAACAGACAACCAGGACGACACCGCGCTCGCCCGTTACGCCCGGCTAAAGCGTGACCAGTCCAACAATTCATTCCAACCGGACAAGTTGTCCGTCAAGGATACCTCCGTCAACATCGCTGCTGCTTTCAACCAGGCAGCGTCTACCTCATACGACATGGTCCAAAACGACCCGAACAGCACCTGGGCGTCTGGCTCACAAACGAACCTAAACGTCCCACGCAGCACTTCCGTCGAATATGAGAAGGAAACTCACTCAACGAGTATGCGTCGACTGGCTCCTCCCCCCAGTCGTCTCTCCCAACGAACCAACTCCCGGAAGCCTCTCTCGAAGCAGGCTTCCGGTCTCACTCACGTATCCGACTCTGAAGCAGAGGATCACATCCAGTCAATCGACAATAGTGCACGTGGAAAGAGTCCCTTTGAACAAGTCCTTGACATGTCCAAACGTGCTCTCACCTCCTTCTATATGCGTCAACGTTCGACCGAACCCGCAGACGTCTCAGCAGCCAATACCAATGGCCGAGACTCCAGTCTCGACTACGAGGAGTTAGAGCGCGAATACAGGGAGCTGCAACAACAGCGCACTCAGGACGACGAACATCCAGGCTCTAAGAAGGCGTTCGCCAGCACTCGGCGAACTCGTATTTCCTTGGACAACAAAGCATACCGTCCTTCCATATCCGACTTGGAAGAGTCAGACGACCAGATATCCGACGATGGGAAAAAGCGTAGAAAGAAGATAAAGAAGAAGGATCTCGGGCCCGCCACCTTGACTTCACTGCCAGTAGCTGGCTATGACAAACGAAGGAGAAGGAAGCGGGGATCTAAAGGTGGTGAGGCTGAACTTGATGAGGCCGAGGATGATCGAGAGAGTAGTGCTGGTAGCGAACAGGTCAGCTTCCGTTCATAGCCGGACGTTCATTACTAACGTTCATACAGCATTCATCTGCACATGCCGCTTCCGCAGGTCGGGAGTCTGTGCTACGCATGTCCGTTCCACCCGCACGAACCTCAGTTCCACCGCCATCCAAAATCTTCTCGATGAATGGCAGGTTCGATGAAATGCCTGACCTGTCAACCGGCCTCGAGTCCATAGAAGAGCATGATGAACCTCCTTTAGTGGATGGGGTCACTCACACCTCTGATCCTGAACCCCGCCGTTTCTCCATAGGCGGACTCCTCGGCACCCTAGTCAACAAAATTGCAGTCTGCTTCTTTGCCATCCTTAAATTCATACTTGATGTCATATCCCTTTTCGCCTTGCAAACGGGGCGCATGCTTGGCTTCACCGTTAACGTGGCCGTCCAGAGGCCAGTTGCACTTGTATCCTCCAATCTTCGCCCTCTCGCCACATTTCTTATTCTCGCGATCGCAGCCTACCTTGCCTGGTTTAACTCCTCCAATCAATTGGTTCAACTCCTTCCACATCGTGCTTCCTCCCAACCATACTATGCACCAGAAAATGCCATCACGAACCTCGATGAGTTAGTTGTGCGGTTGCAAAGCATTGAATCTGCACTGTCTGGGTTCTCACTCGACCACCAACGCTCACGAGCGCAACAGGATCTTGAGGCACGTGCTCACGGAGAGGTCGTAAACAGGATATATGCGCTTGAAGCACGAGTTCGCGAAGAGGCAAAACGGGTCTCGGAGGCTGAGACCCACATCCAGGTCTCAGCAAGTCACGGCCTCTCCGACGTCAGGAAACAATTGGACGTGCTTCAAGCACAGCTCAGCGCAGTCGAGTCCACCCCACGCGTGACATCTCCACCTGCCCCACCGCCACCAACAAACGACGAGGAAGCACGCAAGAAGCTAATGTTACTGGAGGAACGATTGGGCAACGTCGAGGGTGGGGTCAAGGAAGCTCTCGACCTCTCCAAGGGTGCTGTCAAAGAGTCCACTGCAACTCCCTCTGGACCGGCGTGGTGGTCGAAACTTTCGTCTGCCGTTAGCACCGGTACAGGCCTTACCATCAAGTCGAGCGATGGTACCGACATCACTGGCTTAATCTCCCACCTCGTCGACAACGCCGTCCTGCGGACCAGCACACGTGACATTATTTCCCGCGCCGACTTTGCCTTGCATTCTGCGGGTGCTCGCCCCATACCAAGTCTCACTTCGCATACACTTGAAATGCGTCCGACCACCTTGCGTGGGGTCGCGCTCAGTTGGATGACCGGCCACGGACGCGAAATGGGCCGCTCTCCCATCACAGCACTCCATCAAGATATCCACAGCGGACTTTGCTGGCCCATGAGTGGCGACTTTGGTCAGCTAGGTGTAGCTCTCTCCTCCCCAGCCTACATCTCGGACATCACCATCGACCACGTCGCAAAAGAAGTCGCGTTTGACCTACGAACTGCACCTCGAGATATGGAAGTATGGGGACTCGTGGAAGGAAAAGAAAACCTCGATAAAGTGATCGCGTTCAGAGCTGAGAGAGCCGCTCACCGCGCAGAGGCGATCAGGCTCGCGGAAGAATCTGGTTCTTCGTTGCCCACCGAGCCTGACGAAGACGCGTACCCGCCTACCCTTCCCGCGGATCAACCTTTTATTCGCCTTGCTTCATTTACCTATGACGTCGATGCACCGTCGAACATCCAGACGTTCCCCGTCCGCCACGAGATCCGGGAACTCAGCGTTGATTTTGGCATCGTGGCGCTCGTCATGAAGAACAATTGGGGCAAGAAAGAGTACACCTGTTTGTACCGATTCCGCGTTCACGGCGAACGTCTTGGTGGATTACCAATCATCCCAGAGGCCCCTGAATCATAACAGGAGTCATTCGAGTCGCGCAGGAGAGTAAAAACTAGTAGGGGCATGGTACATACTATATTTTCTTTATTTTCTTCTCCCGTTTCGTGTTACATTCTTTTTGGTTCCGTTGTATCAAGCTCTTCCCCCCATGGTTGAAAGGCTGCTTCTCCTTCTGCTAGATTATTCACATAATGTTACTGACCGTTACCACTCACGACCTGCGACGACCAATCTGAATTTGCTTTGCTATCACTCATCGCTCGTGGTCATGTTCTATGTAGCAAAGATGATCGAATTCTCCAGTGCGAAGGATGCCAGACGTATTTCAGGAGAAGATGCATGATTGTGCCGAGTACTCTAGAGCATATCTAAGATCATGGTATCAGATGCTGGAATAAAGATTGAAGTGGGGATGGGGTATTAAATGCTTCAAGCTTCAAGCCTCTACAGTGCCTGCGCAGACACGTCTGCCTCGGGAACGGCCTCGGGAACGGCCACGGAAGCTTTCGATCCATCCCGAACGCCCACCTTGACATCCCATTCCTTGATCCCAATAGTTCCGCCAAGCTCTCGCCACATGCGGGTCGTCTCGTTCCTCTGTGTCTCACACAGAGACAAGAGCGCAGGCCAGTACACCTCATGGTTATACATGAACACCTGCGAACCCTGCCACCCGTCCTTGACGAGTTGATCCAGCTCAAAGATCTTTGCATCCGGCTCGTCCGACTTCGTCTCCTCAGCCTTGGCCTTATTCCGCGCCTCAGCGGAACGCCAGAGTCCGTCGTCGTCCTTGATGGGGTTGAATATCATCTTGGTGCATGTGACGGGATCGATGAAGGGCGTGATGAGTTTGTAAAAGGTGTGGAGGAGCCAGGGGAGGTTGGCGATGAGAGCTGCGCCAAGACGCTCGGGGTAGTGAGTTTGGAGGATGTTGAGGACTTGGCGAGCTGTGGAAAGGGATGGGTTTTTGGCTTTATCTGCATAGTCTATCATAAGTGCAAGCGTTCTAAGTGGTGAAGTGAGCATTCCTCTGGGACAGACATGTTGAACACACAAGCGACGGAGGGGAAACAAACGCACTCGACACCGGGACCCATGAGCTCGATGGTCCGCTCGAGGATCCATACAGTAAATTGGATCTGTCTGGGAGATTCCTCTGTGTTTTGCTTGCTGGGACACATGTAGAGCGCGGGTCTACCGCGGGTATCAAACCCGAAGTTGAACTCTTTGCCGGTGACCGCCTCAGGCTCGACGTGTTGGGGGGTGATGAGGGTATAAAGTCCATACTCGCGTCGCCATTTCAACGTCCCTTCGAGGCGCCTGATACTCTCGGGCACGTCGTGTTTCGTGGCGCGGATGTAACGCAGAAGGCATTCGTACGACTGGTGATGATCATGAGTATCCGAATGATAGAAAGAGAACAGCTGGGAGAAAGAATACGAACGAGCCACATGCGTTCCTCCTCCATCAACGCGCCATTTTCTAGTTCGGAACCAGGGAGGATGTATTCCGGGTTTGAGAAGTGGGCCAAGACGCGGTCGTACTCTGCTTGCTCTTTCTCTGTCAACTCATGCGGAGGGGGTACATCTGGGTGAGTTGGAACGGGAAGAGGCGTTTGGATGGCAGACATTTGTGGAGGAATTCAGTTGTCGAGACCAAGAAGTGTCCCCTCGGAACCGAGCAGCGGACGCGAACGTACTTGTCCTCCCCCGACTGAACCAAACGACGACCAAACGACGACCATCCGCCTTGCCAGTGACTGTACGGATCCAACTTATCACTCTCCGATGCAAAGGTCTACTAGTGGCAGACCAAACTAAACTTGGATCAGGGAATCTTGACAAGAGGCATGTTGAAATGTATCACCCCCGGAATCATTTCCTCAACTACCGGTCGCTGCATCAGACAGCTCGCGTCAGTCAGCAATAACAACCTGCCCAAAGGTTTCGTTTTCCTCCCTCAGTTCTTTGACATTCGCGAACAACGCCTACTTCTCACTACGGCCTTGGCCCAACTCGACGCTCTCGAGACAAGGCGAATTCGCAAACTCCAACAAGAGTATCGGACCAAAAATCCAATCTCAGTGGACGCCCCCGTGCAGGACGTGTTCGTTCCGGACCATCGGTACACTTTCCATGATGTGAGTCAACATCTTCCTCTCTATTTCGCACCATTTACTTTTCGGGAAAGGGTCACTACGACAATGTGATTCGCAGTTACCGCGAGATGCGCCTCTCTTCGTGGCCAGAGACCGAAGTCCAAGGCTTGAGTCCGCTACTCGACCGTCTACGAGCACTCTGCCCTTCGAGAGATACACAAACGCATCTATTGCACCTATCTTCGTCTGGGGAAATCCTCCCTCACATCGATAACACGGATGCAAGTGGTATGTGGATATTAGGCGTGAGCCTAGGCGCAACACGAACTCTTAGGATGGAAACCGTGAACTCTTCAGAGCCAGAGAGGTTTGATATTGAGCTTCCCTCCGGTAGCGTTTACCTCCAGAGGTGAGGTATGTATTCTTGCGTCGATTACCCGTACTGAACACACGTCAGGGACAACATACGATATCATTGGCAACACTCAGTTCTCCTACCTTCAGAACTAGACAAAGCCAAGAGGGGTCAGCGACTTAGTATAATGATCAGGGTTTGGATTTGTTCCTTCTAAATTCCGCGCTTCTGACATGTCTGCCAGGACCTCAGGGGGTGATGATGTCACCAAGAAATAGTCAAGTCAATATCGATAACCAGCACAGCGCGGTAGCTCACTTCGCCTCTCTCCAGTTTTGCCATAGCCTCTTTGATGCCCTCCAGTATCAGCGGGTCACACTCTTCCAATGTAATTGAATATTAGCCCATGTCACCGTCATCGTTTTCAGAAGAGTCGGAAAGCGATTGGCTCATCTCCGAATTGGTCTCTTGACGCTGCACGGGCTTGAACCCTAATCTGACAAGAGTCTCTGGCGGCAGCTAGCAGCGCTGGAAAGGTTGACAAATGACTGTGGAACCATGCTAATGTTGTGCATGGACGGGTTACGATGAAGAAGACACAAGTCAAAGGTGTCGCTTGTTCTAAACCGATGGCCTCCTGGTGAGCTACAAAGTAACAGTGTCAACAACACCCAGTCAAGTACCACGACGCAGTCGTAAAAGACTTGCAGCAATTCCAAAAGGCTGTCAAAACAGGTCACCGGTATAGCCGAGGGCGTAGAGTACACGTATGTCCGTCTGTGACCTCCATTCGTACTCACAGCCGTGGATGCGTAGGCGTGACGTAGGTGAAACGTGCTGTCACATGTCGATTAGTTATAGGAAGAACAAGCCTAGGCTTGCTTCGAGTCAGCGACGAGACGGGGCACATCTCCATGGTACTTGAGACAGGATGAAGTGCAGGAAATGTCACCCGCAGACTCGGACCTCGAGACCGCGAGCGGGGAAAATTTCCGCACCTCTGCCATCAAGGTATTACTATGTATTTCCGGCGACGTCAAGCTCAAGCTGTAAAGATCGTCCAGAAATGTCCACGGCCGCCGGCGCTGTGACTTAGGCTCTCACAGTACTATATGCGAGCTCTTTGCCTATATGGCCAGTCCGAGTGCCCGAAGCCATCCTCTAGTTGAAGAGTAGGAATAACTGTCTTCCTACCTAAGGGGCTGCCTACGGGAGACTAATATGCCACTAGTGGGAAGAACAATAACCGGCCTCACGGTTCCTGAGGCCTGAGGCCTTGAGGCTTGGTCCCTGGTCCCTGCTATCATAAAACCCTCTTTGAGCCATTTTCTACCAGTATACTATTCCTCCGAGTCACTGCCAGTGAAATGATCGAGGGCGAGAAGTTGGGTGCTATCTCGATGGGAAAAGGCATCTCGATGGTTCGTCTCGACTAGGCTGATCCAAATTCCAGACTGCAGACCTCTTGCAGGTACTCCTCCACGACGAACCATGGATTTCTCGAGTGACAGTAACACGAGATGCTGATCAACTCCAAGTGCCGCCGCATATGTACGTAGATTTCTATTCGACATGCATCCCTTTAACGACGACTGACGACGACAGACAGACACGAGGGTTACGACGAAACCTTTCGTGTTGTTAAAGGCGAAATGAAATACACCATCAATGGTATCACCAAGATATACACCCCTGAAGACGGCGTAATCTCTGTGGCCAAGGGTATTATCCATTCGTTTGAGTCCATACCAGGCGTAGAGGCCATTTTCGAGAAACAGCGTCCGTGGTACGTCAGTGTCGACCATCGACTGTATTCCTTTGGTCTCAGTCGCAATAGGATGACCAGAAGAAGCTCGTTCATTGGCATGTTCCCTCATCAGCAAAAGACGGATCATATTATTGCTTGGTGACGATTCTCGTGGCAGGAGTGACATTTCATTGTGAAGACGATTATCTGTAGGTCATGGCTGGCATACAACACATGCCTATGACAACACCAAACTTAGGCCTGGGACTCTGCAACCAGTACAGCACGGTATCTCACTTCGCCCCTCTCGAGCTTTTCCATAGCCTCTTCGATGCCCTCCAGGGTAAGCGGGAATTGTTGTACGATAGGCTCAATTTTGTGCTGTGCGACGAAACGGAGCATCTTGATGTGTAAGGCTCGAGAAGGAACTATTACCCCTTGAACCCGAAGCCCCTTGAGCAGAAAGGGGGGGTATGGAATCGAGAAGTTCTCGAAGGC
>JBBPLD010000307.1:0-12530 GCA_038089555.1 Chalciporus chontae | reverse complement strand
TGTGCCCACCATAATCTAAACTTGGAACGATCCCCGTCCCATTTTCCTGGATCCGCAACTTTCTTGGTAACGGAGTCCGAATTGTCTGCAATAAGTGCCTGCAGAGCGGCGATTGGATCTACTGGATGCATTGGGGAAGGGGCGCGGGAGTGATGAGACGGAGCGGGGGTTGTACTGTGTGAAGGAACTGCGGGGGCGGGATTGCAATATTCTTCTTGTTCTCCGTCCGACATAAACCCTTACTGACTCCTATCTTCCAAAGAGTCTCTGGGGGCACACACGTGGACGAAGAAAATATTTTTTCGAACGGAGATAGTACCGTCGACGGAGTTTGGAGGTGTAATGCACGTGGGTTGGTATTGTTCCCTTTGTGCAGATGTATTGACACATATACTACTCTAAGGCTTCTCTTCCCTAGCAGTAGCGAAAGTAGGTACCCAGTACATATATGTGTATTTTTTCTATTTTATGTATTTTTAGTTTTCTACCTCAGCGGTGCTGCTGGATTACTTACATATGACTCAGCCTTGGGGGTGGCGACGCACTGTTCCCAAGTCGTCCTTCAACAACTAGGCACGACCCTAGTGTGGCTTCGAAAAAACAAAAAAACACTAATACGTAACAATTTGATATAACCGGACCGAAAGTGGGCGTTAAAGGCTTGCCCAGTACGTGACGTTAACGGGTGAGCACGTGAACCCGAGTAATTGTACTGCTAAGAGACCACTCCGTTCCGAGTTTCCCCGAAGCTCACCAACTATCAAAAAGGCCCTAGTGCACTATGGGCGAAAGCAACTTTATCCTTATTTATAACGGCGGACGACCGTATAGACAGCAGTGGGTGGAGTTGCTTTCTCCTGTGTGTCACGTACACAAACGGTCTGCTTGACCAACTCTTTAGCCCAAGAGTCCGGGCGGGGCGTTCAAGCCTAATCCAAGTGTTATGAACTTAATCAAAACACCCGGCGGAGACTCAGGTGCCTTACACCTTAGCGCACAAGGGAAATGGAAAGGAAGTAGGATGGTGGACCTTAAATTTAATTGCAATAATGCAACAAATGGATTAGGCTGATGTGTGCGATAGATACATGAGGTTTATATAGGTACTAGAGAATGCGCACAGACCATCAGCCGAATATAGATAATACAAAAGAATGGATAAATAAGGAAGAAGTATGCGGAAACAAAAGATAACCAGATACAGGCACGAGTCTAGACCATGACATCATTGCTGACTCATCTAAGTCTAGACCCACGTCACGTGATCTGGTTCCGCAGAGTATTCGGACTAAAAGAATGAATCCGGCTATTACCCCTAAAGCGGTGCAAGGTCCTTGGTTCGAACCGTCCGTATGGCAAAAGATTAAAAAGTTTTTAAATACTATAACAGTGTCACTCGTGCAGGCTTACCGGTTCCACCAAAGAAGAAGTTGCTCAACTTCATGGGCTCTTGCGGGGAACGCGAACCACGCAACAATGTTGTCGTAGAATACCTGGTAATCAAAAATGTCGTCTCTGACATCCCATTTCTCTACGCTGGACAACGCAAAACGGAGCTATGGATCAAACATTGGTTTTCAGCGAGATAATTTGTAAAGGTCGACAAGGCAGCCTTACCTGAACTGCAATATATGCCATCAGGAAAAACCCCCTATGCCATAACAGGTCATTTGTGCTGCTATGGTGCACAAGGGGGGTTTTTGTGCTATAAGGGGGCCTTTTGTGCTATAGGGTATACTTTGGCTCCATATGTGCCATTTGATAGTGCCTAAATATTACATTTGATATAGTATGGATAGATATATCTAGTACAAAGTCTGATATGCATACTTGCTAGACCAATTGTTGAGTAAAAATGATGAGCATCTGTCTAGCACAGTATTGGATGTCCATTCTGATGGCCATTGGGATGAGCCAGAAGCTAAAGGTATTAGTTGACAGGATTGTCGAATAGTTTTAACAGAAACTATATTTCCCTGAACAATAGGTGACAAGTGAGAGGATAGATGCAGCAGAGCAGGCTTGGAAACAGTATACATATTATGAAACTTGCCTGGGGAATTGGAGAGGCGGTACCATTCTATGTATGCCAATGGTTCCTTGGGCCAATTGGCAGGTGCTGGCGTCAACAAAGAAAGGGTGGTGGGTAATTTGAAAATCACCCTCAGCCGCCCTATTCTCATTCCTTTGGCCCAGAGTCAGTAATGGAGATGACTGGTTTAAAGTAATGGTATACCCTTACCTTGTAGGCCGGTAGTCTCTGCATCTCCCCGGTAGGCCACGGCAACCATATCAAATCTACCCGGCTTGGCCTTGATAGCATCCACCCCCTCCTGACCATCAACATCATTTCCCAGGACATCCAGGGCAAACTTGCATGAGTGCCAGACATCGAGCTTGTCAAAAGGCAATTGCGCATAGGAGATAGCTGCACGAGTGAGATTTTCACCTGCAGGAAGCAGGGAGTTGAGGTAGTTACGGAGATGGTGAGGGAAAGAGAGGGCGGCATGGTTTTTTTGAATGCCGGCAATGGTCTGATGGGAGACGGCGGGTCGTTGGGCAATGGCTAGTCCAGTGAGGGAGGATCTTGAATTGGCTGGTTCCTGCTCTGAGTCCTCTTCTTCAACATCGTCCTTGGTTCTGCTATTGACGTAGATTTGAAATAAAGTGATTTTCTCTTGCCTCTCCAGCCAGCGGGTCATCTGCGGAACTTCATTTCTGAAGTTGGATGCGCGCCACCCTTCCTTGGCCATGTCGATGTGAAAGCGTTCGAAAGCCTCCGTGTTGTAGTTGTCGGTGGTGCCGAAGTTGCGGATAGACTCGACATAGTGAACAAGGGAGTGCACTTTGGGGATGTTGAGGTGGTCGCGGATGCCAAGCCCATCAGGGGGGGAGAGGAGAATGGACTTGTTCTCATGGAACAAGTCCAGAGACTCCTGCATCCATTGGAGGGAGTCGTCGTCATGAGTGGCGTACTGAGCGAGATAAATGAAATCTAGGAGAGCCCGGTAGCAAGTGAGAATTTGGGAGGGGACTTTACCAACGAGCAGACCAAGGAGGATACGCGCCATGTCTTTTCGCTCCTTGCCTGCAATCTGAGACAGTTTAGACCATCCAGAGGAAAAGTGGCGGACTCCGAAGCATGGAGGAAGAGTGCGGATGCGCCGGTCCAGCTCTTGGGTCTCCATCAGGCTTGTGCACCAGAACGTGAGGTACTTGACTATCCCGTGATAGAGCTGGTGGAGGACGTCTGGGGTCATGGATAGGTGGATATCGCAGTAGGGAAAGCCTTCCCAGAATGGCCGTGTGACGCCGCCTGAGATTAGCGCTTCCCTGCAGAGAGATTGGTAGTGGGTGGGGGAGATGGCGCTGGATTTGGATTCTCTCATGGCTTTCATCGTGTCTTTCTGTCTTCTAGGTTCCGCTGGATGCCGTTCTTCTAGCTCATCCTCTGTGACTTTGCATCTGGGACAGGTGCCGTACTTGGCACAAGTCACCAGACATTGCTCCGGATAGTCCGCGATGTAAGCGGCAAGGATGGGGTGGACGCGACGTACCCGGCCATCTCCTCCAGTCATCTCTACTCCCTCCAACCCGGCCTTGATCAGAGGCTCCAGGATGATCCGCATTGAATCATGGAATAGTTGCTGGATGCGGGCGGATTGTTGCTTTTTGGTCAGATTTTCGCCGACATCCTTGCTGACCGACAGATATCCGATCAGAATGCAGGCATTCTGACTAGGCTTTCGATGTATGGCCCGAGGGATGTTGCCAAGGGTCACGTAGACTGTGTAGGCGGACTTTCCGCCCGAGAACTGCGTCAGTTGGGTCTTGTCGGTTGCAATGATCACCGGGGCCACGCACGACCCCTCAGGCAGACAATTCTGCCAATTCCTGAGTAAATTTAAATGAATGAACCATTGTTTAGACTCACCTGAACCGCTGCCCACCATTTTCCAGTCCACATCTCATGGTATATGCATTTGTTTTTGCTTGAGTCAGTGAAAATTCTTTTGGGGCGATAGACGATGTCTTTGGCGTGGGCGGGATTCCCTAGCAATGCTTTGACGGCCTCGATGACCCCACGGTAGTGAATGGTGTGCTTTGCATCCGGGTCTGAGCTATACCAGAGGTCTCTGGTAGTCCATTTGACGCGGGTCGGGATGGAGTCAACCGTCTGATGGAGGGACCTCACATTGTGAAAGGAGAGGCCCAAGCTCTCCACTACCTAGATGAACTTGTGAGAACGTCAGGATACCTTGATGGGCAAGAGGACTCACTCCTGGGATGGACAGAAGGCGGTCTAGGGACTTGTGTCATATCCCATCCTGGACAGCCCAACGAGCGACTCTCCAATCTAGCTCGGATGCGAAGGGGGCAAACTTAGCGCCCTGGTTCTCTTCCTGTTCATTCATCACCGCATCACCATCATCGTCCTCTCCTCCAAACAACCGTCGCCATTTTTCATGGAGAGTTTGGTCCATGCGAATCACCCGCCCTGCGTGGGAAAAGAGGTCTTCTTCGACACGCTCATCATACTCGTTCTGAAACCCAGGAGAATGGGAATGGTGGGTGGAGGGGCCAGGTATATCCTCTGGGCCATCAGGCTCCAAAGGCACTAGGTCATAGAGGCGGTCGTGGATTTCATCAGCAATATCTGCCGGAGGGACTTCCGCCTTTGACGCGGATGGAGGAATAGGGAGGATATCTGGAGGATCTCTTTCAGTGGTCTCCAATCGGTCTTCCTGGAGAGTACCTGCGAGTGTTAGTTCTCGCTGTTTCCCCATTCTATACGCCTTGCATCGCGCCGCAGTACTCAAGTGTGCGAGCACGCCCTGTGTGGTCTTCAGACGTTTCAAACACACCGGACATGCTAAGGGATCCTCTACATTCAAGTTCTTGAGAATGGTCTGCATGACGTCAAAGAGATTGAGGATAAGGAAGTATTATGAATTGCAACGCGGTGGCAGACAAGTTTCCAGATAGTTGTAAACATAGGAAAAAAACAGACCAAACATTCAGCGCCACAAGAACAAAACAACGTACGGCGGAACAAGATGAGACAAAGAACATGCTTGATGGGAGAAGATGAATGAAAGACGATATCCAGCCTATTCTTTCACCCGAAAAAATCTAAGCATCTGCACCACCTGCCATGGAGAGAGTATTGCTGCTGGGATAGGATCGGCGGCCCCGCTTCGAAGCGCTACCTTTGACTCCCGATTTCTCGTCGGGTCCACGTTTGCTCGATCTCCTCTGAGTCTTCACGCTGGCAGCAGTTTGTGCCTGGGAACCTTGCTGTTGCATGTCATCTATCCAGCCTTGAAATCTCTTCTGACCCTCCGTTACTTGTTGCTGTGTCGGAGTATCCTCTGCCGGGTCGATGGCATCTCGCATCCCCTTCAAAATGTTGATGAAAGCTTTATGGCTAATGTGAGCCTTAGTCTGAGCGGATGAGTACTTGAAGAGTGTATAAAGTTGCTTGATCCCGCCACGGAAGGCTGCGGCTCCACTGCCTGACACGAAGTATGGGCTGATGGGATTGCAAATCTGGTTCTCCGTCACTGCAGACCTCCAAGTGAAAACCTCGTCGTAGGTACAGGGGACATTTGCGTCTGTCACCCACGCAGGAACGGGATTGTTGTTCTCATCGTTGGCACGGCGCATACTGCCGGGATATGCTTCTGCTCGAGGGACATTCAAAACAGGCTCGAGAACTTGTTGAGTGGAGGTGGAGGATGAAGGGTGTGATGTCGCAGTGGGAGTAGCGTCAGGCCTGGCAGGGAGGCCAGGCGCCTGAGTAGCGGGAGCCCTAGCGTCCAACCATTGCCTGCTTGCATTATAAGGGCCAGCCTGGGTGATGATCAAGGACCACAGAACCCAGAAGAAGGATTCAAGATCGTGGTAGGCCGTGTGCAGTACCTGGCCGTGATGTCCGGCCACCGTGAGGAGCTCAGTGGCCATGTAAGGCAAGGTACCCTGAGTAAAATATGATGAGCGAGGGGCCAAGTCTGGTAATGATCAACTTACCGTGACCACGCCAACCCTCTCCCTCTGCACGCCAGTGCCGTCATCAGCCCCCAACACATCCATTCCCGATCCCCAGTCTCCCAACATACCCGCTCGCAGAACAACTGATGGTGTTGTTCTGTCGGAGGCTTCATCTCGAACGGGGTGCAAATCAGGGATCGCCTCGCGGACAAGGCGTGAAATAATCCGCAACCAAACGTTGCCTACGCTGACATCGCAGTGCAGAATGCCCTTGCGTATTCCATTGTAGTGAGCTGTGTTTGGATGTTAGCGACTCCTGTGACCCTCAACATGGCTGACTTACACACGAGAGCTCCCATAAAACCGTTCAAGAACTCCCGGCGACAAGAAAAAAATTGAATGGGTATGCCGTGAGTGCGGGACAAAACATAGATACAAATGCGTGGGTCGTAATGCATGCTTTTTTAGACAGCCGTTGAAACCTTGCCAAAATGTTCACTGTCGTATCTTCCTGGTGAGAGTACGTAGGCCACCTGTCGTCTTTGGGCTGAAATGGATCGGGCATGGGGTGCGTAGGTCGTTTCCATTCGCATATGATGGGTATGCCTGGAAGGTGTGTGTTGTTCCATTGGAGATCAGCGGACTCCTCCTGCTGGCATTGAGAGAAGATCCCGTAGCAGTCAGCTGTTCCAAAGACTGGCTCGTCTTCCTCGGGGATAGCTACAGGTGAGCGGGTGTTCAGCAGGTGGTTGATATCAATGTCGTTCGGCCAGTGGGCCGGGACCCAGCACTCCTTGAGGGCGCCATGGCGCGCTTGCTCCCTGAGGATCCGCTCCCTCACAGTACTGTGGATACTGGCAGCATAGACGACGGTGCCCTTTCCTGCGATGCCGAAGGCTCGGAAAAGTGGAAAGTAGGTCCTGACCTCCAGAGATTGGGGAGCAGAGTCCGTAGCACACGCACTAGTGGAAGGAAGGCCGAGTGGGAACGAGAGACGCATTGATCCTCCCATCAGTGATGTTTGATATGATGCCTTTCGGGCATCATCGAAACCCGTCCAGATGCCATTTTGATCGGAGGCGCTGAGAGCGAGAACAATGTTGATGAAATGGAGGGGCTGGGCATTGATACAGAAAGATGTCGTGAATAGGGTGGCTCCCCGAAGAAAACAAGCAAGGGAGAGATTTCGGCCGCACAGCGACATCCCGATGTAAAAGCGGCGACCAAATTGAGATGATATGACAAGGCCAGCAAGCTCAGTCAATTGGAGCAGCGCAGCGCTTTCCATGGTTTGGCTGTAGTCGTATTTGACCTCGCAGTAGGCATACATTACGCTGGAGGGGAGATTGGAAAGTTTGTCAAATAGAATGGGAACAAGAACAACATCGGGTTTTCTGGAGCCCTCATTCAGAGAGGTTGAATGGGTCCGCCAGACCACTTGCGGCACCAGCGTGAGGAGGGCGTAACCTGCGTCGATTATCTAAGCTCGGCATCAGTTTTACAATCTGATCTCCTTCGCAAATTTGAAGATTCACATTGTTGAGAAGCTGCGCAACGTTATCCTCTGATCCCTGTTGAGGTTTGAACGCCCAACATTCACCATCAATCACCCTAATGTCGCACAATGTACCATGAATGTGCTTGAGTACTTCCAGGGGGGTTTCAGTTGGTGTTGTGGCGAAGTATTGGGGCAAAGCCATGTATGGGAGGATACTGAGCGGATCGATGTCATAGGCTGTCACCGGGCTGTCCACCTCTTGCTTGGTAAGAGGGTCTACCACACTGTGTCAAGGAGGCATATCGAGAGGCCAAGTCTGAAGGGAGCGACGCTGCCAAAGTGCCAAAATATGATGAGTTTATAAAGTAAAACATTTGCAGCAACCGTACTGTGAAACCCTTGCGCGGAATGGGGACCGCCGCCTGAAGGCGCATTTGCATTCCGACATCAGATTTTCCCACACCTGACATTTTGAGGACAATGGGCGAACAATTGGCGAATAAATTGGATACGCCTGGGGCAAAGCTTCGCTTGCACGGGGAGGGAAGAGATCTGGGTCTGACCGGCCTGCGAAGCCACGCCTCATATATGTTGCAGTGGGTCTAATTCAGTTCATTAATCACCTGGATCAAGCAAATACTTACCACGCCGCTTGACAGCCTGGGTTCCGCACATGGGTAAGTTTAGGGCCTTTGGGCCACAGCAGTGGTAGCCCGGTCCTTAGATCCCAAATGAAGATGTGCTGATTGGGAGCTCAGCGCTCAGTGCGCAGTCGTGGCCTGTGTTGCCTGTGTTGCATTCTGCTATGCAGCGAGTTGCCTAAAACGGAGATTGCGAAAGTTTCGCAATCTCCTTTTCCGGACTCCTTTTTGGGAAACAGTGAGGGAGAGAAAGTGGGAGAACGAGGCGCTTACCGAGCTTTGTTTCGCTTAATGCTAAGGTTTGTTTCAAGTTACCATCCCACGTGTCCACCACACGCGTCCAATGCCAACCTGCAAGCTCTCTGCGGCCGAGATAAGTCTGATTTTAGAACGTCTGATGGCTCTGCCTTCTCAGGACTCTATTCAAGTTCGGCTGCAAGCGCGCCTCCGAAGACTGCAGAGAAGGACGGCCCTGGGTGAGATCAAAGTTCTATTCTCAAACACAGGAATTAACTATTACACAGCCTCGGCGCAGACCGCAAGTATGCAGACCAGCTCCACCTCGGATCTTGCCGTCGGAGATGGCGCTCGAGAAATGCAGACAGGTGATCAAGCGACGGGGCGTCAGGTGCTCAACAGCAATGAGAAAGCAACCGATGACAGGCCTGTTCGGACAGTAGCGACCCGACGACAAAGACCTTCCAATCCACCCTGCCATCGCAATGGCATAGTATTACCAGCCCAACCCCAGTGGCAATTCGTCGAGTACGATGGTCACTCTTCGAACACCCGCGCCCACGCACTCCTGGCACAGCTTGCTGTGCCAAGCTTTCACTCCGCCACCCACAACCCCCGTGCATGGTTACAATCAGTTCGCGATGCCATCTCCAACTCTGGTCTGAGTGAAAACAACCCTCGGGACCTGCACAGCATCATCCATCGCTGCAATATTCTCCACAGCAAGGAGACCGGGTCGAACTTTGTCAACATGTTATCGATGATTCAGTTGGCATTCAAATGTCAAAGGTACGTCTTTCTGTTAGCGTTCGAATGACCCCCAGTAGATAATCCTTTGTGACAGTTTGTTGTCTTCCATGGGGTCAGAGGCCACCACCGATGACATTTATGCCGCTCACGTCGCACACCTATCCAACCCTCCCACCCCACGAACGTTCAGCGAGTGGGTATCGTTTGGGAAGAAGTTTTCCCGCTTTGTCGGAGGCGGCACCATCTACCTCCTCATCATCATCTCTGGCCTGAATCTCAGGTGGGATATCGCGAAGACGCCTCAAGACGTCGCTTTTAGCGTCGGGGAGCTGTTGAGAAAGCCATCGAAGGCAAAGGAATGTGAGTACAGTTATTTCCTGAGAGCCCACCGGCGACTCATTTTCCATGCTAGCCCATCAGAGCCTAATCGTTGGCATCATATGCACGATCGCCAAACTGCGTGAAGAGCTGCCCTTGCGTCTTGACGTGGAGGGTTTTCGATCCGTCAACTGTAGCGACTTGCAAGCATCCGATCACCTGTTCGATCAGCTGAAATTGAGGCGAGTTTGTGTTTCCTAACGCAACAAGATCTTCCAGCTAACTGGTGCCCAGAGCATTCAACCTTCCCAAACGTAGCAAATCTGCATGGCACTCATGCAAAGGCATTATAGACATTCCCGATGGTCAAGCGTTCACGATCGGCAACTCGCTCCCGGTTCCTTTCAATGCATTTGTTGGTGGATCGGCCCTGCCCACACCAGCGACAACCCTGCATGCAACTCCACCTCCAACCCCACCTCCATTGCATCCCTCGCTTCAGTTCCTTGTCAAGAAGATCCACACTACGTATGATCAGAACACTCCCGCTAACAAACCGAATCTATGCAGTGGCTTGGATCGAGCACAAAATGTAGAGTGGACGGAGGGTCAAAGAGAAGCAGCAGAGCAGGGAATTGAGGCTCGAGATCCATCTCACCTCTCTGAGCTGGTGAGTTCGTTCTTGAAGTTCATAAGAGAGATGCTGACCGGTGAATCATCTTTCATATAGCTTGAGAATTTCTATGAGAAGGGTAGCAAGAAAGACGAGGATTCATACATCCGCATATCGACGTCTTCGTTTCAAGGGTGAGTCATGAATCTCAGTGTTGAAGGGTCTAATTGAATCTATCACAGAGGGATTGATGTTCGCAACTCGGATGGAACGCTGATGGCGTTCGTGTGCAACGCCGTGCCCGCTCACCTGAAAGATGTCCTCATTGGCAAGTTGACTGCCTGCCTAGGAGCCGACGACACGTTTGTATCCCGAAACAGCCGAGACCTCGAGCCCTTCCGTTGTCTCCATTTTTCTTACTACAATCGCTATACGACGAATGTAAGTCAATCAGTCAATCTCAAGCTCAATGACGGCGGCCAACTGGTGGAAATATCTTAGGGAGAGGGTGCCCCGACTGACGTGCATCTGCTGCAACTCAAGAGAGGGAACATGTCTCGGGCCAACACATCCCAATATCTACCGTATGCATCCAAGGACTTTGAGGAATACCAGCAATTGTATGAAGACCTCATGGCTGCGTTCAAGGACGTGTTCATGTGGATCGAGGAATCGGTCAGTGAGGTTATATTTTAACGTTACAAGGTACTGACAAGCGACTCGGAATACAATATAGATGCGGATCCATTTGCCTTTGGAATACAGAGCGATGGTGCAAGTGGTAGATTCTCTCCCTGGACAACCCGGAAGCCTGGTGACCCCCTTTGTATCCTTCGTCCTCAACATCAACGTTTGCACACAGGGTCATCGGGACGTAGGGGACAAGAACCTTTGTCTGGTTTTGGTGATAGGGAAGTTTCAGGGAGGAGCTCTGGCGCTAAGAGAGGCTGGGCTGGTGGTTGAGCTAGGCAATGGCGACTTTGCGGCTTTCCAGTCGGACAACTCCACCCACTACAACTTGCATTACATCGGCGCGCGAGCATCATTCGTCTTACAGTCCGACAGGGCTTTCAACCGCTGGCAGGCAGGGAACAATGGTTGGACCGACAACCAATTTTTCCATTAGAGTACTGTACGTGATTCTCTGCAACTGTACACAGTATTACTCATAATAGCATGGCTCTGACTCGGATGCGTGTGGAAACGGGCGATGATCGAGAGGTCGCCGATCAAGAACTTATGATCGGCGGTCCGTGAGTCAGGCTTTCTACTACAAAGTTCAAAATACTAGGCGAGCATTTATTTCACCCCTTCCTCCATCTCCTCCACCTCCTCCGCTACCCCTCATTCAAACCCCCAGAACTTTCCATGGCTCTGACTACTCGAGGCCAAAAGCGCGCCGCCGCCCTACCACGCCCATCAGGCGCTAAGGTAAACAAAAAGAAAGGCAAGTCCGCCTCTGAAGAGACCACGGCCCTCACAGCATCAGAGTCCAAGATGCTGAAGGAACTAGAGGCCAAGAAGAAGGCCGCTGAGGCTGCCCAGCTGGAGGCTGAGAAGCAGGGTAAGTTTCAAATGTTCAAGCTACAAACTACTAACTGTTCACCAGTGAGCCGCAAAAGGACGGCGGCGATGCTTGCTCGCGAGGAGCAGGAAAGGGGGGAGGACACTGAGGAGGAAGACTTGGAACCCCCCCCTTCCACCCAGCTGCGCAAGAGGCTGCGCCGTGAAGGAGCCGTGGTCTCACTTGAAGACCTTTGGGATAACCCACCAGAGGAAGAACAACAGGCTGAAGAGGCGGCTGAGGGCGAGGTCGAAGAGCTTCAAGGTGAAGGCGACCAGGAGGATGAAAACGGGGGCGAGGAGGTCGATGGGGCAGACTCGGATCACGCTGGGGGTGATGACCCTAATGAGGTATTTTTTTTATTGTATTGAAAACACGACGCTGACTCTATCTACTCTACAGATGACTGTCGGACCCAAGGAAGAGGATGAAAAGAAAAAGGCCCCAGCGTCCTCTGGCAAACGCCAGGGACAAAAGGTCAAGTTGTCCTTTTTCTCCACTCCCCGCTCCAACCGTAGCAAAACATGGCCACTCATTGATGCGCCGACACATTTCCCTCACCAATGCCTTCCCACTCCCAGTGGATAAAGACGAGCTTTGCTGGGCCAAGCTTTCAGACGTTTCAGACGCTGGCAAGAAGAACAAGGCCATCACCACCTACCTCAATTCTCTGGAGGACGAGGAGAAAAAAACTGACCTCATCAACTACGTGAGTCACTTTTCTTTCACAGATTCCATACTAACCCCAACGTTAATAGGCCTGGAGTGGGGTGACCCAGCTGCGGGGAGAACTGTTATAGTATTTAAAAACTTTTGATCTTTTGCCATACGGACGGTTCGAACCAAGGACCTTGTACCGCCTTAGGGGTAATAGCCGGATTCATTCTTTTAGTCCGGATACTCCGCGGAACCTTTACG
>JBBPLD010000306.1:0-12678 GCA_038089555.1 Chalciporus chontae | reverse complement strand
TTTGTTTCCGCATACTTCTTCCTTATTTATCCATTCTCTTGTATTATCTATATTCGGCTGATGGTCTGTGCGCGTTCTCTAGTATCTATATAAACCTCATGTATCTAGCGCACACATCAGCCTAATCTATTTGTTGCCACCACGCAATTAAGTTTAAGGTCCACCCACTCTACTCTCTCTCCTTTTCTCTTTTGTGCGCTAAGGTGTAAGGCACCTGAGTCCTCGCCGGGTATTGTGATTAAGTTCATAACAGTTATACATAGACCTATGAAGTCTGGTTTGTTAGATAATGATGATGAAAAAAAATAACATACATTGAAACATCAAGCTTTCCTTGTAAAACGGATCTGTTACGATTCCCCATTCTTTCCTTTTCCTTTACCATGTACTAAGTCCTAGTCGCTGGTTCAAGTCCCGCCTAGGCCTCTTATTTCTTACTTTCTCTTAGTCAATGGATGTTCTCTTATGTTCTTTCGTTTTCCATACTTCGTCATCGCTGACTCACACATTTACCAAGCATGACTCATCCTTGTTCGTCATGACTTGTTCTTACACATTCCGACTCATTCTATGCCTGCCCTTAACCTGTTCCGTTACTTATATAAACCCTCGAGTTCTCTCCTGTAACACTAAGTTAGACCTACGCAATCTAACCTTGTTACTCCTCGCTTCCTTTGAACCCTCTGAGAGTCACCGTCCAACTCTAGAACAGACGCTAGGCCTTAACGTGGACATCCCATCGTTAGGCTACACTTGAAACCCTTGTCTTTGACTAGACTTTTGCGTCTACGCTTTGACCTACCCGGTACAAGCGTAACAGGATCCATTTTTCTCTAACTCAACGATCTGGGCTTGAAGCATGCGGTTTCTCTCGTTTGATTCCCTGAGCGTGAGCTTGAGCTTTTGGAACTGGCCAGACTTGGGACCGATATCAAATTGAGAATACCCAGAAGAAGTCGTAGTGGATGAGCGGCTCTAAATAATTGATCTTCAATGGTAAATATTGTTGACAATAAATCAGAACTTACACTGATCTCACTCCCAGCATTGTGGGAGATCGAATCCTTATTAAAGTAGTTGAGGGCAGAATCTCGTGGCAGCGTCATGTCACCACCTCCGTATGAGAGAAGAAAACGCTGATGTCGGGCGAGGAAAGCATTTGTTAAGTCCTGGAAGTACTTTTATTTAGAACATCCTATACATCTAGAAAATGTTGACTTACACTTCGTAATTCACTTTCAGAGACACTGCCTGAGCGGGTACCATCAGACTGATGCATGTCTTCCATTGAGTACATATGGTGACGTGGTTGTGCGGGAGAGATATATTGCGAGTCTTGAGAGAACAGATCTAGTTCAGGATCATTTGGATAGCTGGAACTGTCGGTATATGTATTCTGCGAGCTCTGCATAGGGTTTGGAAACATTGTGAGCTGGAGGTCATGGATAGATTGAGCACGAGGAGAGCATGCAGCGTTCTCAGCATGCTTAGTCAGCTGCTCGTCCTCGAGATCAAAGTCTATCTCAGTCTGATCTCACTTGATTTTATAGACTTGGATCTGTTCGTTTGCAATGGAATAACGACAAGGTTTTTTTTGACCATTCTGCTGCATCTCCGAATCCCTCGCCATCTTCATCATCCAACTCAAGAAGTCCTCCTAGCTCTGCCAAATCCAGTCCCGGTTTCTCAAACATGTACCAATATTCTTCGTCATCGAGCTCATGCGGAATCATGGACACCACAGATATGATCTCCTTCGCCTTGATTACAGAACGGCCATGGTTCCCTAAGTGTTTGCAAGCATAGTAAGCCTTGTGTGATGCCTCGTACAAGTCTTCCCGAGCAGATCCAAATCTTGACACGAGTGCAAGCGCTTCTTCGTCAAGTGCATCACGATCTGGTTTAATCTCAAAGGAAAAGTAAACCTCTGCGAAAGAGATTGTATCCATTTGTTTAATCTGTGTAAAATGTTAGACAATACATGAAAGAATTTGCTCAACCATACCTTAACCATTTGTCCCCTCCGAGCATTGGGTTTTGTTTCCCACCCAGAAAAAAGTGAGCGAACCTTGATATTATTGGGGAGATACAGTCCTCCCCAGCGGCAAGCAGGATATGAGCCATCGGGAAGGACCTGTGCCCTGTCGGGTGAATTGGGATAGTTGGACTCAAGATATTGCAGGACAACCTGGCCCTGCAAAGATGTGGTGGGATGACGACCGCGTTCCTGTGGCTTTAAAAGTGCATAACCCGCACCAATCTCCTTCGACCATTTGGGAAAAGGTATCTTCTTCGTCTCAGAATCAAGGGTGGGGTCCATGACAAGGAGAGCGTTCTTTTGAGCTCGGCGTAAAGCACGCTGCGCAAGATTAGCGTAAGAGTTGGATGGTTGGCGAATCTCAGAGACGAGATTGCCTATCGTGCGTTCCATGGTCCACTGGGAAGCACACACAAGGGGTCCTTTGGTAATAATTTCGTTTGCGTAGTGAGTGAGAGCGTGAATGCTTTGTCGGGTGAAGTAGATGCGGGAGACTTTACGCTGATAGTAGAGCTCTTCAAATTCATCTACGAACTCAAAAAGCAACTTTGCAGCTTCGTGAAGCTGAGAACGTGTGATTCTGTGCTGGGAGATGATATGGACAGCGCGCACGAGCTTGCAGAAATGTTCCCAGTATGGGGATGGGAGCATGTCATGCAAGACCATAGGACCAAGGCCATAAAGGAGGAGCGTGAACTCCCAGGCCGTGTATCCATTGTGGATCTTCTCAGCAGGATTGCGAGTGGGACGGTCAAAGCATCCCGGAAGATAAGGGACAACAGAACCAACAAGCTTTCCAAACTTCTCCCATTGTTCCCCCAAGAAAACAGCCCAGGGCCATTCCGCGACACTGTCTGAGGGATCACATTCAAAAGTTCCATGCCACAACAGGATGAGAAGATCGGGGATGTTGAGAGAGAGGAGGTGCATCAGATCAGATGCGAAGCATGCAGGCACCCCGAGTGTTCGATCGAAGGGGAAGCCAAGGAATATGGATGGCTTGGAGATCCCAGTCGTAAATCGGCGCTTCTTGTAATCAGCCTCGCTGCGTGAGAGGAGAAGATAGGTGAGATTTTGCCAATATTCCATGAGAGGATGTTGAGAGACATCGAATATTAATGTCAGGATGGGTACACCCGGCGACGTCGTAGGATGGATCACGCGGTTTCTTGTGCGTCGCATAATACGTCTTTTGAGTCTTCTTGCGTCTTCCTTTGATCCCGCAATATAACCGACATCCCCGCTTGCCCTGGTGCCCAACGAAGCCGTTGAGATAAGCTAGCCCGGTGTGAGGAGCACAAGTTCTCTGAGCTCACATACGCACTCCATGCCATTCCCAACCATCCCAACAAGTCCCTTCATCATACTCCCCTTCGTCCCTAATCACCTTACCTTCTCCCGAACGCCAACATTACCACCCGAGTCACCCGATCGTCGGGTCCGAGTCCTACCATAGTCGGGTTCGAGTCTTTGAGTTCCAGTTGTCCAAGATCAGTTGGTACGTGTTTCTTTTACCTTTCTTTCTTTCTATTTTTCTATCTACGACGCGATACTGGTGACTGCGAGCTATGATTGTATCGGACCATTGTCGGACTCTACCTACCTTTCCTTATCTTTGTTCTGTACGTCTCGGGTTACACCCGAACTATAGAAGCCTGTACTCAGGCACGAATAAATCACTTTCCTTCCTCCACATCACGTCTGAAGTCTAAGAAATCGTCCGTCCGTCTGTCCGTCCGTACAAGTGCAGTCATACTCGAAGTTTACGATCTATCCTACGCATCATCTGCATCTCCTCCTCTCTTCCCTACCTTCGGGTCTATCGTCGAACTCTTAGGGACTCTTCGGGAGACAATCCTTGCACGTCTCAAGGGATCCTTGGCCTATCCTCAAACTCCCTATAACTTGTCTTCTCGACAGCATCCCTTTGGGACGAACTACTCGTTTCCTTCTTATCATTCTCGAAGTCCTGCACCCCAGGGCTTCTATCTACTTTACACCGAGACCATCGGCTGTACCAAGAGCGAGAAATGGGTGGGAGGTAACTGTGAGATTTCGAGAGGAATCCCAAATCCGTGGCCCTTCTTGCATGAGGGTTGAGAGATGGTGAAACCCGGGATAGAGAAACGAGTCGAAATTCTTTGGTTTCTCGGGTCCAGGAATGATTAAAGCAGGGAGTACATATTTTTTCTTGTAGCGAGAATCAGGAGAACGATCGAAGACGACGCAGATGGACATCCAGCAGTCCGAAGCCTTGTTTTTGAAAAGCTGAGCTTCGTCCACGGACATCATGAGGACAATGTCATCTGGTCCAATTTTGCCCTCCTGAACAGCGGCGAGATAGTCTGTACCATCAATAAAGTCCTCCCACTGTGTTTGAATACCACCAGACCGTTCTAACTCGTCAAGAAGCTCCTGAGTATGTGTCTGACGATACCGCATTGCATGCGCACTTTCAGGATGTCTATAAAGAGCTGGGAGCTGGGGGCCGATAGGGAACATAATAAATTGGAGACGGGGTTTACCGCGTTCGTCGAAACGAGCTTGATCGCACTGCGGACAGTGCGTGCACTTTGCAAAGGGACCAGTGAATGCTAAGCACTTGGTAATGCACATGTCATGTAGGACTTCTTCGACGCCACTGCTCAGCTTGGCAATGGTACGCTTGATTTGAGCGAGAGATGGCAAGTCAACCCCGTCATATTCGATGTGCGCGGCACGAGCTTTGATGTAGTCCTCGTCTGCATGGCTGAGATCGAGGTAGAAACGAAGTGCAAGACGAAGTGCTCGATCGGCAGCAAGCTCCAAATCGAGGGATAAGGTAGGAGGGTTTCGAAGACGTTCGATCATCTCTATGGAGAGACCAGAGGTGTCATCGTCAAGGGAGGCCAGCTGTAGTCCCGTAATGAAAGCAAGAGAGGCACGGAGATCAGCCAACTTGACATTCTTGTAGATCAGCCAACTTGACATTCTTGTAGATCTCGTTCACCAAGACTTCTTCATCTGCATCTATCGGTGGACCCGCATCGTCGTCTAGCTCCTCTTCTTGAGATGGGGGTTCGTGACCGGGAGGTGTTTTTGGGGGAGAAAATTGCTGCGGGGAACCTGGAGGAGTGGGGGGTGGAGAAAAGCCATTTGGGGGATGAAACGACATGTCCGGAGAAGAAAATCGCTGTGGGGGACGAACAGGTGATGGCTGAGAGCGGGGAGATCTGGAAGGTTCGTCTTCTTCACCCTGGATCTCTTCTACCTCGACTGATCGCTGCCGTCCTGTTCGACGAAGCTCCTAGGGCCACTATTAGAGTGAAGAAAGGAACGAACAGAAATCATAACTTACGGGCTGTGCAGAAGAGTCTGGGTTCGCATGAGGTTGGGACCGCAGAATGGTGCGTCTTGGTTGAATGGGGGATCGCTGAGAAAGGAGACCGTGAAAGCGTCCTGTGGCAATAGCTTCAGTGATACGCCTGTCCTTGCCGCGATATTTCTTATGTGTCCTGAAAACGTCTCTAGTCACTTCACGGGCTGTCCCTGCACACTTTCTCTGGCAGTTGCAATGATATCTGTGGGCCATTGGACTCGGAGATCACAAAGTGGTAGGTAAAGGATGAGAGTGGATGAACACAGTTGATCTATTCTCTTCCTTTACCTACCACCGAGTGTTATGACCGAGTCACAAACACCCAGCAGAGACTTCAAGTGCCTTACACTTGATTGAGCAAAAGAAAAGAGATGGAGTGGGATGAGACCTCAAACTTAATTGCGCTAAGGCAACAAATGGATTAGGCTGATGTGTGCGATAGATACATGAGGTTTATATAGATACTAGAGAATGTGCACAGACCATCAGCCGAATATAGATAATACAAGAGAATGGATAAATAAGAAAGAAGTATGCGGAAACAAAAGATAACCAGGCACAGGCATGAGTCTAGACCATGACATCATTGCTGACTCATCTAAGTCTAGACCCAAGTCACGTGATTTGATTACGTAAAGGTTCCGCGGAGTATCCGGACTAAAAGAATGAATCCGGCTATTACCCCTAAAGCGGTACAGAGTCCTTGGTTCGAACCGTCCGTATGGCAAAAGATTAAAAGTTTTTAAATACTATAACACCGAGAGCAATCCTACGTGACCCCAGAGGAACGAATCAAGAAGGTTGTCGAAGAGAAACAGCATCAGAATATCAGAGTCAGACCGGCCCGAGCGTGTTCTAATTGGTGTCTCGTAGCACTACGTGCTATCTGGTTCATGTTATTTGGATTGACCGAGGACAATGGCAAATCGAGCCCCTTGAGTGTATTACACTGTATCTACTATTTGGATCTGTTAATCACTGTAGCACTTTGTACTATACTGTTGTAGCTTTTGACTGGGCTTAATGGAGACAAAATCCGTACACCCGGTTGCCAATCGCATATTTGCTCCTGATCATAACACTTGGGAAACGACCGGTGTACCCTCCGCCCAAAGTCATAACGCTAAGTGAGGGTTGGTAGTGGGTGTTACGAGATCATTTCCAGTACAACGTGTATGCACTCCACCAGAGCTCACGGTGCGTGTGGTTGCCCTCGACCTCCTTATTCCTACTGACTCAGGGTTCGCCCTAAATCATCGTTTGATAGCAGTCTATGCGCCGTGGGACCCTGGGATCCATGACCCCTTCTGGACACATATACAGGCTTTATGTTCCTCCGCACCGGGGTCATGGTGTGTTATAGGAGACTGTAACGCTGTTCTCTCCCGCGCCGAATCTACCAATCTGGGCGCAGTGCGATCAGCCGCATCCCAAGCTTTCCACGCATTTTTGCAAGGGAGCCAGGGACATGACCTTTGGTCCTCCTTGCTTGACCGCAACGCTTCAAGCACGTACACTTCTTGAGGTAACAGAGGGCATAGTGTCATTGATCGTGCTGTGCACTCCCATACAGGCATTTTCGCCGGTGATATTCAACTCGTACTTGACCCGTTCATTGGTGCTACTGACCACCTTCCCATCCTTGCATCCCTCGTATTACAGGACCTTCGATCCACTGACCAGGAGGGTCACTATCCCCTCGACTTCCGCTGTGCCGACAGTGTCGGTGCTGCCAAGTTTCAGATTCCTTCGGCGATGCGCTTCAGCAAATATGTCCTGGATGAATTCGGGACTTCTTCTGTTCACTGACAACTTGTAGCCCATAGTCTTGGTGTTCCAGTTCTGCGATGAAAACTGATATGGGGCAGAGGATTCACGTCCCGTACCCTTGTTGAGGACTTTCGTCAGCTTGACTTTCATTTTTCCATCCGTAGATTCCAACATTTCCGCTATTACCTGTTCAACGTCAATGACGCCGTCGCAAATAAATTCCAGCACCCGTTCAAGCTACGTTTGGGTCAGCATATGCCGACAATGAGTGACGAAATAAACAAAGAAACCGACCGCGGCACAAGCGATGGCTATCACCCCCGCACCGTTTTTCCCTGTGGTGCACTCCTTCGAAACCAACCCGTCAATGGGAATAAAACCTGTAATATTGCTGGTGTGCGTCGTGGCAATGAGTTCATACAAGAAGGGTGATTTGAACCGGTCTTCCGGAGTCAGCACAGTGCTGTTTTCTGGGTCTTGATCTAAGAATCGGTAATCTTTCAACAGCTTCCTAGCCTCGTCGGGGGTCGTGGTGTCATCTGGTAGCTCGGCGAAGTAGCTGATCATCATTGCAAGCGCGCCTGATCTGAAGCTGGTTCGCCACTCGGACATACGTTGCGCAGCCTGTATATTAGATTACATTAGTCAGGAAAGTTAATGAATATAGCACCTACCACAGCATGAACAGCCCCGTTGACAACGACACAATGTTTGATCGTAGGGTAGACGGGGTTGAAGATCTCCTGCAGAGCCTTGACAAAGGCTTCGTCCGAGATGACCCAGATGTCCGGTTGGGTCCCACACCAAAGTGTCAAGGTTCCGATAACACCACGCGACCACCGTTGGTCGCTTGGCACAGGCAAATCCTTTGTTTTATATTCGCTTCGTTTCTTCAGGTTGTCAACGACACCCTCTTCGGTGTCGAGTGGCAAGTCATCGGCCGCGGAGGTCATGTTGCTCTCTTGCTCCTCGACCTTAGCTTTTTTATGAGCTCCCACACTAGCCTGTGTCTCCGGTTGTACGACGCCGGCAGACGTCTCATGCCCAAAAAATCAGTTACACTGCCAATTGATGGGGATACTAGCCAACATACCATACTAGTTGTGCGCTTATGGCCCTGGCCTGAGAGCGGTGTGGCTGATAGCTTCATGACCTTCGTCGAGATGGCCATGCTAACACCCTTCTTCTTGCGCTCACCCTCGAACTCGCTCTCGCCCCCTTCACTTCCAGAGCCAATTTCCGCCTCGGCTGCTTTGCGCTTGACAGTAGTTGAAGTGACATGAAGCTGGGAGAGCGGAGCATCAAGCTCGTCTGCATCATTGTCCTCAGTCTTAATTTGCTGGATTTTGTATCAGAAGAGAAGTCCCGAGAAATAGAACGGAAATTACTTGCCAATATGTTCTCCGTGCGATTCTTGAAGGAGGCTACCATGGCCGCTTTCTCGTCGACTTCATTGACAGTGTCTCCGAACACTTCATTGTCTTCGTCAGCCATTCCCATGGCAGTGGCGGGTGGCAAGGCTCGTGAGTGAGTGCTGCGTGAGGTTGCTGCAGAAGGGGTTCTTGAATGGCCCGGGATACGGCGTGGGGTGAGCCTGAAATCACTTTGTGTCGTCGAGTCTTGTTCAGTCAACTGGGGCTGTTGCCTGGCATCTGCAACGTGTGTAACCCATTTGGCCACACTGCTCGCGTTCGGAGGAGAAGTTTGAGAAGAAAGGGCAAGTTCGAGGAAGAATAGTGTAGATTCAGTCAGTAGTAGGAGCATTGACGACAATGCAAGATCAGGTTACTTACTTGTTGTGGGATTTTGCTGTCACATGATGAAGGTGTTAGCCATCAGCACATGTGAGACTTTGTGAATGTGACTTACGCAGCAGGTCTTCCGCCTTCATTTCACCACGCTTCACTGCCTTTGCTGCACGAAGGGCTTCCTTCAAGGTGAACACTGGCCTCTGGGTCTTCTCCGCAATGATGACAATGTCTGGGTCATTGTCGACCACCATACCTTGACCGTCTGGTGCTGGAGAAAATGTTGGTACGTGCGTTTTGCTTGGGGCTTTGCCTCCACTCTTGTTCGGATCATCTAGCTTTGATCGAGCGTTCTGATTGCCACCAGTAGTACCCTTGGCACGAGGCTGGGCACGAGGACGGACAGGCTGAGGCCTAACGGCTCGAGCCTCAGCCTCCTTCATCTCAGCATCCACCTCCATTGCGGCCAGTTGCTCTACGCTGTCTTGGGCAGCTTTCGCCTGTGCAGCCTTCTCCTCCTTCAGCCGTTTGTCATCAGCCGCCTTCTCTGCCTTGGTACGTCGTTTTCTGTCTGGTTTTAAAATGTCCGCTGGATGTTTATCCACATTAGACGGTCGAGTGCGACGGGGAGAGGGAGGTGCTGGGTCCTGAGTTACTGGGTCTGCCATGGGAGATATACGGTGAAGAACAGAACGGTCAAGACAATTTTTACGATGGCTGACAGGACTCCGGACGGGGCTTCAAGTGGACGACGCTAGTGCTATTTGTAAGTCTCCTCACCCTGACCGCAAACAACACAATACTCATTTACTGACTGATGACAGACATTATCCGACCGGTAACTGTTCGTTTACTCGTTCGTAAACTACTCTAACATGCCAACTCACTACAGTGAACTGCAGCACCCATGTGGCCATACGGGCTGCAGACGATTTTTCAAGACAACCAGGGGCCGCACGAGACATATACGCACCATGCATACATCAATTCCACAACCCTCGCCCTCACCACCTGCGTCACCTTCTCTGGCCGATGAAACCATTCAAGGTGTTGATATCAACTACGACGAACAACTGTACATGATATCTGACGAATGGGAGGAATTTTTCGCGAATATGCCACCTGACGAGTTAGAAGATCTATTAGATGAACTAGATGACTTAGACCCGCCCGAAATTGGTGGGAATTTTGCTGCAGACGACGAATGGGACCCAGAGTTTTTTGGGGACCCAGACGAGGAATTACCCCCGAACGACCCTGGTGCTGATGCACAGTTCTACGGCCCCGGGAACAAATTTTATCGCAACTATCACTGCGAACTGAACGGTAAGTGATTTGACGTCTTCCGTATGTGCGGTGCACTGACGCTCTGCAGCTCTACCGTGTGATGAGCTCGGTAACTTCCTACCTCCAGATACCAATCCCCAACCAAAAGTCTCGAACCCGAATGATTGGACCCTGTATGAAAATTGTGTCCAATTCGAGCTCGCCCAATTCCTATTTACGCGCAATCAAATGTCAGCAGCTCACATGGATACACTCTTTTATCTATGGGCAGCCACACTACGTAAACACGATGATAATCCACCCTTCCGAAATCACAACCACCTATATCACACGCTCGACAAGACACCACTCGGCGACATCAAATGGAACCGGTTTGCGGTGGAGTACACAGGAGAGGTACCCGCTATGCTCAATCCTCCCGTGTGGATGCAACAGCAGTATGATTTGTGGTATCGAGACCCCCGTGAAGTGGTCCACCAGCTTCTTGGCAACCCAGATTTCACCACGGAGCTGGACTTACGACTATATCGTGAATTCCTGTCCCAGGGCGACATGCGGCAGTACGGGGACTTCATGTCGGGGGATTGGGCATGGCAACAAGCGGTAAACATAGACTTACTGCTCGCACTTGGTGCTTAACTAACATGTTCACACCTACAGGACATCATTTCGGAAGATCACGATACACATGGCAGCGTTTTCGTGCCAATTATATTGGGGAGTGACAAGACGACCGTTTCCGTTGGCACCGGAAACAACGAATATTACCCTTTGTATCTCTCAATCGGCAATGTTTGGAACAGCGTGAGGCGAGCCCACCGCGACGCCCTCGTTCTCATCGCGTTCTTAGCAATTCCAAAGAGTATGTCGTATGTTTTCTTTGAGAACTCGTCCTGACCCCACGAAGCTGCCAAAGAACAACAGTCTGATGTTGCATTTCGCAATTTTCGATGACAACTTTTTCACTCATCCCTCTCGTTTATCTTACAAACACTCAAGCCAGCCATGGAGAAGCCCGAGGTTGTTTTGTTCGGGGATGGTCATTATCGACGAACGATTTACGGACTAGGGCCATACATTGCCGACTACGAAGAACAGGTACTGTTTGCGTGCATTGTGCGCATGTGGTGTGCACGGTGTGTTTCAGCTTAAAGTGGCCAGTCGTACAACTCTTCTAACTTCGAAATGAATAGATGTCAGGCGCCATCACGTGACCTCGATCAAGACGGTTTCATCCCCAATCGCACTCGCGAATTTGATGCAGCCCTCTTAGAAAGAGTGATGCCCAACGTGCTATGGGATGAATATGGGATTGCAGGTGACCTCGTCGTAAGTCAACAATACTAGTTTATTGTAGCAAGGTCACTAATAATATATCCCAAGCCCTTCACAAATGATTTTCCGCGTGCCGATATACACTTGCTCCTCGCCCCTGACCTTTTGCATCAGCTAATTAAAGGCTGCTTCAAAGACCATCTGGTCAACTGGATCGTCGCCTACATTAAGCTCAGATACACACCACAGAGAGAGTCCGCGCGAGTACTTGATGAAATTGACCGCCGGTAAGCCTGAGATGTGACTCAGAGAAGATCGTTCATCACAGTCTAGACTAACTATTGAACAGAATTGCCGTGGTTGCCCCCTTCTCAGGTCTGCGACGATTTCCTCAAGGTCGCGGTTTTAAACAGTGGACAGGCGATGATTCTAAGGCACTAATGAAGGTAGGCAAACACTCCTCGTCTGTTGAATATCGCTTGTCGTATACTAACATTGTTTAATTTCTAGGTCTACCTTGCGGCAATCGAGGGATTCGTCCCACAAGATATGGTACGCACGTTACGAGTGTTCCTCGAATTTTGTTATCTCTGTCGCCGCCATACCATTATGGACGACCACATCAACAAGATTGACGACGCTCTAAGCCGTTTCCACCATTACCGAGAGGTTTTTCGGACCGGTGACTTGCCTGTAGTCGATACATTCTCTCTTCCCCGGCAACATGCTGCCAAACATTATCCGGAACTTATACGTCAATTCGGAGCTCCCAATGGGCTCTGCTCCTCCATTACCGAATGCAAACACATCAAGGCCGTCAAGGAAGCTTGGCGCCGCTCAAACCGCTTCAATGCTCTTGGTCAAATGCTTATCACCAATCAGCGCCTGGACAAGCTTGCTGCATCGCAAATTGACTTCGAAAAACGGGGAATGTTACGAGGGTCATGTTTAGAGCTAACTTCGACATTTTTGAACATGATAGGTGAGTCCGTGTACTCTATCGCATGTCTGATGGTAAATCAGATGCTGATTGTTATTGTTACAGATCAAGCCTTTCCGTTGTTATCCTTAGACGATCCCCCTCAACCCGAGCAACCATCCTCTGACAGAAGACGAAGCATACAGGGCGACAACGACTTATGTGAACCCGATAACAGTCCGGCGAGTCTGGCACCTCACGTCCAGCTTGCACGTACGCCACG